>PHNY01276880.1:538-10570 GCA_003724115.2 Anethum foeniculum | reverse complement strand
ATAAGTGAAACATCCAAACACCTAACATCAACTTATCTGTTAAAATAACTTATCACATATAAGTCACTTATGACATTTAAGTCATAAGTTACTTATTTTAAGATTTCCCAAACGGGCCCTATATATAACATCTGTAATGCATGTCACCCCAACTAAAGTTCCAGAAATCTACCAGGACCAAGTTTATAGAATATGTTACATCAAACTATATATGACATCATATTATCATAATAAGAACGTCTTTTATGTGAATTTTCCAAACTTACTATTCTTGTCCTGTAAGTTGTAATGAAGAGGTAAACTTGTTTTGAAGTCTATTTTAAGACTATTGCCTACTTGGTCATACATCGTAGCCCTTATGTGAGCATTTTTGTTTCATCAAAGTCATTGTTAAGAATACAAAGAGATGAAATGTAAGAACATCCATCTTATTGTGAGTGTATCTGCACTGCCACAGATGGCACCTGTGACATTTTTGTAGTTCTCAACTTTGTTTAGTGTCTCTCACTCTAGATTACTATTGTTAAGCTGAATAAACCTGGATTCATATACATTTTCAGGCTCGACTTTCCTTTTGCAAGTTCATGGTAACACCTTCTACATTGCTAGTTCTGGATGAACCGACCAATCACTTGGATTCATATACCTACAAAAGAGATGCTTGAGGTTTAGTGATTGTTTGCTTTTTTGTTACCTTTTGCAAGTTCTTGGTAACACCTTCTACGGGTTTTATCTACTGCACCTTTTTTCACTACTGTAACTTCGTATATGTTTTGCTGGTAATGTACTGCAGGCAATGGAACTTCGTTGTTAGAAGATGGAGGGAGAGGTATGACCGGAAGAAGCAAGATTAGATGAGGAAGTAGTATTGGCTATTGTGGAGCAAAAGAAAGCAAAGTGCAAGGCTGAAGCCACTGAAGCAGCTCAAAGAATTGCAAAAAATGGAAGAAGTTGTCAGAATTTAACAGTTGGGTACTTATAAATTAGTAATAGTAGGAGTTGCCTAATCGAATATTTATTTTAGAGTTGTAATGTAGGATTTTAACGGGATGGTATATTGGAGGTTTTTTTTTAATGGTATGGTGGATTATGCTCTATTGTAGCTTTGATATTGAATTTGGTTAATGTAGTTTTGCCGTCCAGGTTTGGTTAGTTTGCAATTTTGGTATTATATGTATGTTTTACAATGCATAAATGCAACAAACACATTAGTATACATTCATATAATCAATGTTAAACACAAGTTTATACATCAGCACGAACATAAAATTGATGTATATAAAGGCTTATTACATCGCCTCATAAAGATAATCATTATAAAATACTACATATAACATTGTTATACTTGATAGAATTGATGTTAAATATAAGTCAAACAACATTCGTGCAAAGAAAATGATGTCTTTAATACGTAAAAAAGTGTTTCTCACAATGGTTTCCAAAACAGAACTGAAGACTTAGTCTCTTTTTCATATCTAAAAAATTACTGAACCAATGTTTATGGATATGTTAGACATCGGTTATGTAAAAGGAACTGATGTCTTATCCTATCTTTCACATCACTTTAAATTTTATATCGATGTCAATGAATATGTTAGACATCGTTTTTGTCGAATGAATAGCTTTGTAGGGCTCTTTATAGCTTATACGTTACATGTTTTACTGGATCTAGACCTCATAATATACCAATACTCATCTAGAAATAATGTAATAATAGTTGAAATCAGCTAATAAGACATCAGAAATATTCACTAAAATGATGTGTAGTACTGCAATAGACATCGGCTAAAAACCGATGTCAAAAGGTCATGACATTTAACATCACACCACACGCGAAGACATCGGTCTAAATTTTTTTAGACATCGGTTTTTAGCCGATATCTATTGTAATATTTCTAGTAGTGGGTGTTGTTTAATTCAAGGGAATCTAGTTCATTATTCATAGCACTGACCCAATGGTCATGTCTGATTGCATCTTTGAAGAAGATCGGATCATTGGATGTAGTAAGGGCCGACATAAACTAATGAAACTCTGGCTGTATTTCAGTGATGGCTGTGTTAGCAACAGCAGTGCAAACATTGTTTGTGATGTAATCCTGATGCCACAGAGGGTGTATATGATTTCTTGTTGATCTTCTTAGGTTTAGAGTGAATGAGTTTGGTTCATGAATTGACTATGGAGATATGGTCGTGTGAGAAGAGGCAGTTTGATCAAATAGAGAAGAGGTAGTTGCAGATTGTGGGGATGAAGGTGGAGTTTCTTGTATAGTAATATCTGATGAGATACAAAAGTCATCATCAAAAGAAAAAGAGTTATTGTGAGGCATAGGGCAAAGGTTTCATGTATGTGTCAGTGAAATTTGGGTGAAAAGAGAAGACATTTTCCTTGAACGTGACATCCCTCGATGTGAATTGTTGCATATCAGTAAGGTTCAAAAGTCTGTAGCCCTTCTTTGAGGGAGGATAGCCCACATGAACACATAGAATACCTCTTGGATGGAACTTGTCTTTAGAGAATTGTGGATTGCTGGCAAATGCTAAGCAACCAAAGACTCGAAGATGGTCATAAGAAGGGACTTCTTTACGTAGTGCCTCATAGGTTGTTTTAAACTACAGAACAAGTTAGGAAGTCTAGGATTACGTGAACTGCAGTCATAACGCAGTCACCCTTGAACGACAAGGGAATATTGGACTGAAATCTGAGGGCCCTGGCTGTTTCCAATATGTATCAGTGTTTGCTTTCTACTCGAGCGTTTTGCTGAGGTGTTCTAACACAAGAAGTCTGATGGAGAATGTCATTAAAGGTAAAGAATTTATGGCAAAGGGAAGTGTCAAACTAAAGAGCACTGTAAGACCTCATATTTTTTATGGAGATGTTGAAATGATTTTTGACATAGTTGAAGAATTTTTGGTAGAGTATGAAGGGAGTCAGATTTGAGTTTGAGCAAATAAATCAAAGTGTATTTGGCATGGTCATCAACCAGAGTCAAAAAGTATCTGCAATTATCCTTTGTGCATTCTTTATAGGGACCCTAGATGTCAAAATGCACTAAGTCAAAAGGGTGAGAAGCATGAGATGCACTGGTTGGAAAAGGAAATTTGGTGAATCTAGTCATAGGACAAGTTATACACACAGCATCTACATGTTTATTGACAATGGACAGGTGAGGTATCATTTTGATTTTCCGAACTGGGGCATGCCCTAATCTATTATTCCAGACTTCAAGACTATTAGCAGACACGGAGGCATTAGCAGATGCATTGACAATAACAGGAATGGGATTATCAGCAGACAAGTGGTATAAGCCAATTCTAACAAGACCTCTAGCCAGAACTTTGAAAGAGATAGCATCAACAATGTTACAATGAGTGGGATAAAATTTGATTTCACATTTATTATCCTTGAGCAATCTTTGCACAGACAAAAGACTATATTTGAAGTATGGGATACATAACACATTATTCAACAGCAAATCATTGGTTAGAGAGGCTTTACATTTATGAGAGACATCAGTAGTATTTCCATTAGGAATATTGATTTTTGGAGAGGAGTTGACTGTCATAACATTTGAGAGCAAGTGCAGATGAGGAGTCATGTGCTCCGAGGCTCTTGAGTCGATAATCCACTCAGGTGTCTTTATACTAGTATTGCTCCAAGTGATCATTCCGGAAAAATGATAGTCCAATTCTTCATCTGTCTATCCCTCCTTGGTGTGCATCAATTATGCCAACTGTTCAAGCTGTTGTGGAGTGAAGAGAAGCCCGGGATTTGCAGTAGAGGAGCCCTCTGAATGAGCTGTAGCTGCCATTCTTTGTTAAAATGGTTTGAAGTTTGATTTCCACCTTTGATTTCCAGGCGTGGACTAAGTAAATTGCCTGGCTCGGTTTACAAGAGTATTGGATCTGTGTTTTGGATGCCAACTAGGATATCCCACCATAGTCCAACATTTCTCTTGGCCGTGACCTCTGATTTTACAAGCATTGCATAATAGATTTTTTTTGTTGCTGTCAATATTTTTGTTATACATAGAGATTGGAATGATTTTTAGATTCTTGAAGGAGGTCCCTTTGAGCTTCTTCTTGCTGCAGTGTTGCAGCTGCTTCTTCAACAGTTGGTAAAGTAGTCTACATCAGTAGTTGGCTTCTCAATGGTCCATAAGCTACATTCAAACCATTGAGAAATTGAAAAAGCCTCGCCTATTCTTTTTGCAGCTCAATAGTGGCGAGAAGCTTCTTTGTTTCCTCTGTTGGAGCAGTTATCATAGGCAGCAAGTTCATTGAATCCAATTCCTCCCATAAGGTTCTCATTGTAGTGTAATACTCATTGACAGTAGTAGTGTGTTGCTTTACCTCATACAGGTCCTTACAAATCTTATATTTTCTAGAACCATTTGTCAAAGCAAATCTTTTTTCAAGATTTCT
Organism: Anethum foeniculum; assembly: GCA_003724115.2. Lineage (NCBI taxonomy): Eukaryota > Viridiplantae > Streptophyta > Magnoliopsida > Apiales > Apiaceae > Anethum > Anethum foeniculum. The sequence continues at coordinate 6,148 of PHNY01276880.1, read as the reverse complement.
CCAAATATCACAAGTATTTGTCATAAACATAATAGACCTTTTGACACTAGGAGAAACATTAGAGGTAATCCAGGCTATTACCATATTATTGCACGTCTCACACATCTCTGCTTTGACATCATCATCTGTAGGTTTTGGAACAGTGCCTGTTGCAAATCCCAGTTTTCTTTTTGAAGTAAGGTTGATCTCCATGGATCTTGACCAAGCTCTATAGTCATTGGAGCCTTGAAGCTTGTCTACCTGAATCGAGGTAGCATTGTCTGAGGGGTGTAAGAAGAGATGGTTTAACATTTCTTGGTATGAAACTCTACTAGCAGCAGCCATTGATATTTCAAAAAAGTGAAAGTGAGTTTAAATTTTCACTGAAAGAAAGTAGAAAGAACAAAGATCAGACAGAGAAGAAAAGAATTTTTAAGGTCAAGAGTGTAGAGTGTTTAAGAAGAGAAACAGGATACACCATGCTCTGATACCATGAAGACTGCAATAAGTTGTAGTAATTATGTAAAATAGATAAAGGAGATGTAAAGAATAGAATGTTTCTTGGAAGAAATGAGATTTGATTGATCCATAATAATTCTCTTGCCTACAATAATTAGACTGAGTTCCTCATATAGGATCAACATAAAAACCTTGATGGACCACTGCCATAACAACCTTTGTCTCATACTAAATTATTACATTGACATTGTTTAAGAAAAGACAGAAATAGTAAATAAGCTAGGACAAACTGGTCATGGGATGAAATTCCATTTTGCTCCAATCTCTTACTAAAGGTTGAAGACTCCAGTTATTCAGCTATAATGGAATCCTTGCTCCTGCTCACCTGAGCAAGCTCATACCTCAGTTGGTTGATAGTCTGGGTGTCCTCGATCTTCTCCAACTCTAGAGATCTATTTCTCTCAATACAGCTCTTCATATCCTCATGATGATGTATGACATCTTTACATATTAACTGCACTGACTTCTCCATCTCGTCACACTGCAGCTTCTGCTGATGCGTTGACTCCTTGCGGGCACTTGCATCAGTCTTGCTCCTATCTATTTCATCAAAAGGAATGAAAAGTTAATACACAAAATAAGGATAAAGACAATATACATTTTCAAGTGAAAGGAAAGTACAAAACTATCCTCTGGTGTTTTCCATGTACTGAACTAAGAAAACACATATAGCTCTCCAATATATAGCCATAATGTATCAACAATCTCGATCTTTTTGACTGTAACAAGACTAAAATGTGTTGCATGGAGCATAAGTCTAATTCTTTGTCGGTCACACACAATAAGGCTAAATAAAGTAATTTGCAAAATAGAATGAACATGTAAGCAACAGATCACGAGAAACATCTAAATGTATGTAACGAGAAACCAAACCTGATGAAAATCCTCCCCACACCATCAATGGATGAGATGGAATAGCTTGCATAAAAGTCCCACCCGCAATAGTAAGGGGCCTAAAGGTTCCCGTATTATTTGTGCCAAACGTGCACTGGGATCCGAATGGAGTAGAAAAAACATTCAGATTGCTAGTTTGTCCAAATCCATAGGGACTAGTTGATGAAGCTATAGAAGCTGTTCGGAAAACAAAACTAAGTATATCATCAATTACACAGAAGCCGAACATATAATCAAAACAAATTATCCTATCTTAAACAAAATATAATACATCAAGGCCTGTGATACTACGTACACAGCCGCTCCATACCTTTTGAGGGCCTATGGGCGAATTCAAAATACTGGCCCTAGCTAACTTGATAAGCAAAGTAAAAATCGTAATAATGCAAACTCAAATTTTAGTCAACTTGAATAAGAAAACTAACTAAATAAAATAACTGAGTGTTAGTAATAATTTAAAGAGTAACAAATTATGAAGGCAATTTCGTCAAGAGCTCTTGATGTGAAATCTGAGATGAGCGAATCAACCTCAATGTTCTCTGACATGTCTTTTTCGATACATAATATTGCGAGTTCATTCAATCTCCATGTGACATTGATGATCGTAAATAAATTTTCAACAACTTAAATTTGAAAAGATTCTTTCAACTCATGCTACAATCATAAATTGACAAATGCTGATATTAAGGTTCGATAAGTAATTACAATATAAGAAAAATAGTTCAAAAATTTGACAAACTCAAGAATCTCAACTATAACATTAGAACATGCACATAAAATTCAGCTTATCTATTTCTTGTACAAGAGCATCTAATTCAAATTCTGATAATCCATTACAAATAATCCATTACAAGAGAAAGTAGATTCCAAATTAAAGCATTATCTCTTCAATTCATCACATTCCAAAGAAGGTTAGAGAATCAAGTAAAAAATGATATGTTATCTTAAGTTTTTGTTTTACTGCTTGGACCAATGTGTACCAATAATATTACATGGATTAAATAATTTTTGGGCCCCTAAATTTTTTGGGCCCAGGGCAGTCGACCTAGATGCCCTCCCCTTTGGGCCGGCTACATACATAGGTTGCACCAAGTAACATAGAACACAGACCAAGACATATTTAAGACATAGGTTGCAAAATTCAAATACAAAATAATTAATTCGAATATTTTTCTAAATGTAAATGAATTATAAAATAAAAATAAACAAATTATGTTCGAGTATATGACTAAGGTCTACAAATACAAAAATGTAAATATAAATTATTTTTCTGACTATTTCGAATTAAAATATATTTTCTAAACATATATTTTCTGAACAAATATTTTCATAGAACAACCATTACGAATCAAAAAATCAATTATTTTTAAAAAACATAAAAATTATATATTTTTAAAAACATATAACGAATTGAAAATTTACCCGGTTCCATATTCGATCGAGGGGGTCTCATTGATGTAGCTTGGGTTGAGCCTTGTGATGACATCGTACCCCTCCCTTCTTCCATTTTTTGAACTCTCCGGAATTTTTTTGAAGCTCACCGGAAAAAATGGTGTTTGCCGGAAGACAACAGTAGCTTGCAGTTGGAGACTAGAGCAGCTTGTGATGTAGCTTGGAGCAGCTTGTGATGTAGTAATAGCAGTAGGCAGTACGATGTAGCTTCGTTTTTGAACAAAAACGAAGAATAGTAGCAGTAGTAGTAGCAGAAAATTAAAGAACGAAGAACAAAGAAATTAAAGAAGAACAAAGGAGAACAAGAAAGAAATTAAAGAAGAAATTAAGAAGAGTAGATAGCTTCGAGTTTGAAAGAAATTAAAGAACAAAGTTGCAGTGAAGAACAAAGTGGAAGACCGGAAGTATTTATAGGCAGTTGCAGTGGAGTCGACCGTTGCAGTGGATTGGAGCCGTTGGACATTGCAGTGACCGTTGGAGGAGCAGACAGCAGCAGCCAACACGTTTAATCTGCAGAAAGTCGACCGTGTAATTTGCAGTGCAGAGTCGATCGTTGTGTGGTTGTATGCACGTGGCGAGCCCGGGTCGTGCCGGGGCGAGCCGTACTGAGCTTGGCGGGTTGAGACGAGTTGAGACGGTCCGTGCCAAGCTCACGAGCCGGTCCGAGTCAGTAACCGTGATGAATCACGTGCCGTGCCATTTGATGAATCAACGAAGATAAACCCGTGAACGCCTCACCTGTGCATACGATCTGTGCCCAGTTCAATTCGGCCCGTTACGAGCCTGTTTCGGGCGATCAAATCGGTGAGTCGAGGCGAGTCGGGGTGAGCTGACCCGCCCTTTTGGCCACCACTATTTACAAGTGTGTGTTTGTGTGTGTGTATGTGTGTGTGTGTGCATGTGCATACAACAAATATTTATACAAGTATGAAGATTGAAGAATATCATGTATAATGAAAAAGACATGTGATGTGACTTACGAGTGAAAGCCAAGGGCATTGGCATCGGGATGCGAATCTTTTTTCTTTTTTTTTTTGGCTAGTTACACACACTCACACACCCTCCTTGTCTTCGACAAAGTTCGAATCCTCGATATCCCGTAAAGAGAACGAGGGAGATACCACCGAGAGGTGTTGGGTGATGTGAATCTTAGCAATAGAGAAAACAAGCAAGCGCTTATAAGAATATTGAGGGGTTTGGAGAATTAGATAACAGGGGTTCCCTGGAGTCCTGGACCCTGTTGCTTTATATATACATCCCAGTACTATCGTAGCTTTGAACTCACACACTCATTGTAGGCTTACCTTTTTGACATAACTCCTTCGTAGGCCATTTTGTTTTAATTGCATACTTAGTCCGGTCCCATTTTAATTGTTCATTTTGACTTTTTCATGCATAGACAATTTATTTTTACTGCTACTTGATTATATTTATTTTCACTTCCCCTTTTTGTTTTGAAAATTTTATAGAAATCATGCATATAGAAAAGTAAATTTATTTTTTAATAAAGTTTAAAGTAAACCTTTAATCAAACCAAAATTATAATAGGACTTGAAGTAACTTTACCTAAAATTTAACACAATATAATAAATTATACATCAGGTTCGAGAACAAAAGTCTAGATCACAAATGATTTCCCTTAAAAGTAGTGCATGCACACACTTTAACCATAAAATCTGTTTCTTCGTAAAGATGTTACAGTAACCAGCTTAACCCGTGAATTTAATTTTTAATTTTTTTAAATTTATCTCTCGTACCTTCTTTATTAGTTATAAATATATCAATTTCAAAATTATATTGGTGTTTTTTGTCTTAATAGATAAATATTACATGGAGAAAATGCTCAAAATAACAATAATTTATATGTGATCCGCGCAAATTAACAATTGTCGCGTCTAGTGCCTTTTTCACCCACAAGGCCTCGCATACATTGTATGCGTGTACAAACCCGACCTGACCCATTGACTAGAATAAAACCTCCCCAGATAATAGTCAAGTAAGATTGAAGCTACAACACATTACTATTGAGGGAACGGGAAATTACGACTCCATCACAGCCTACACCCATGTGATTTCGTCAATTACAATCAGAGATACTCGGATTATATGTAAGTTTCATTATTTTTCATTCTTTGAATAGCTTCTAGTGTTTCTCAAAGTGACTTTATCCAGTATTTATGCTTATATTAGGTTTTTATACTAAAATCTGTTTAGATATCATTCATTGTAATTGAGTGTGCATATTACCTTATTTTGTTTATGTCTTGCATCTTCATTATTATATTAGTAGGACATATTTGTTAAGAGTTATATTGTTGAAATATTAGTTTCGAGATTTTGGTATATGGAATATCGATTGTTGTATTATCATGAATATGACTAGTGATGATGTTTAATTATAGCTATATCTGTTCGAAAATATGTATATTTTGTAGAATCTATATCGATGTTGATCTAGTGATTATGACTAATACACCTAACTTATTGGACATCAAGCAACATGGATATAGTAGTTATTCAATATCCATTTACTGAACAAATGAACCAGTTCATCAAAACTTGCGGATTAAATTAGCATCTGTTGTATTCACGGAAACCCATCAATTTAAGCGTCAACTTTTTAACTTGTGAGTTGTGCACGTGATTGTTAGGAATATGTTGTAGTCTTGATGATAAGTCACCAAAACATCCTTTATAGATTTAGTTCACATTTTGTTTTGTAGCCTCAACGGATAAAGCTCAATTACTTATCCGTTGAATGGAGTT
>PHNY01276839.1:6006-17582 GCA_003724115.2 Anethum foeniculum | reverse complement strand
TTTTGAATTTGTTTTTTCTTTTGAAAGGTTGTCTGGAACTAGTGGACCTTGTGATACATTTGGAAACCTATGCTTGGCTCATAATCAAGAATTTGAGTTAAAGAATGTTGAGGTATTGCCAGCCTTTCAAGCTAAGTTTTTTTTAACTAGCTTTACAAGTTTTGTAATTACTCGATGAAGATAGATAAAGCAAAGATACAAGCAAGAAAAGCTTTTAAAACTAACTCATTGCATAGGCCCTTATAGCTCAGTGGTAGAGAGCCAGTCTTGTAAATTTATTTTTCATATATTGATTCACAATTAAAAGGAATATACAAGGAGAACATGTATTGTTTTCAAAAACTAGGACAATAGGAAATATAGTAATATTTTTAAAAAATATTAAATATAATGATATAATAGCTTTTTAATATATTTTTTGACTATATTTAATATAAAATAACAAACATAAATTATTTAATTATAAGTATCAATACCTTTTATAATTAAATAGCCTCAATAATGAAACGAACCTCTAAAACTAACTGATCCATGGCATCCGGACAAAAGGCTACCTTCTAAAATCATAAAATCAATCAACTCTAAAACTAACTGATCCATAGCATCCTCCGTTCTTCCCCGGACAAAAGGCTGCCTTCTAAAATCATAAAATCAATGAAGCATTCTAAAATCATAAAATCTATCAAATAGTAACATACATTAAAATGCTCGGCAAAATAAATAGTGACACAACTATCATAATATGCAAAATAAAGTTTGAAACGCAAGTGCTAATGAAAGTAACAAACATATATTACTTAAATTCAAATATTAAATAATACCTTTATAATCAAATAGCCTAAATAATAAAACGAACCTCAAAAACTAATTGATCCACAACATACTCCGTTCTTCTTCCTGGGAGAAAGGCTGCATTCGAAAATCATAAAATCAATCAAATAATAACATACACTTAAAGGCTTAACAAAACAAATAGTGATAAAACTATTATAATAGGAAAAATAAAGATTGAAATACAAGCGCTAATGAAAAATCTAGCTAACAATTGCTCTTATATATATATAAGATTATTTATTTTCTTTTTAAACTATATTTTAGGACTTGAAATTTTGGAGAGTATTAAGATAAGAACTTTGACTTGAAAAGAAAGTTTTAGCGAACAATAATCTGATATAGAAATTTTGGAAAAATTATAACATGGTAATTTGAGTTAAGGAGAAAGTTTAAGAGAAAATGAGGTAATTAACTTTTGACTTGAAAATAATAATAATATGGTAGAGAAATTTTAAAAGAATAATAAGATGATAATTTGAGTTAAGTGGAATGTTTATTGATATAGTAGAGAAACTTTAGGAGAATAATAAGATGTTAATTTGATACCTTGAATTAAGAGGAAAGTTTATTGATATAGTAGACAAATTTTAGAATAATATAATAAGAAGGTAACTGAGTTAAGAGGAAAGTTTATTAATTCAAAAAATTGAGAAAATTAGAAAAATAAAATGAGGCGATTTGAGAGGCGCCACATAGACGCCTCCGTCTTCTCCTTTATATAAGTATATTGATTTAAGATCCACAAATCATGCATTGACAGAAACTACTGGCCGTAAATTTTGCATGGTAAATTGGATTTAAAAAGGGAAATATGATCGATTAACTGTTAAGTAGTAAGCAAATTTCCAGTACAGTGCTATCCTCAAATGCTTACGTCATAAAATTTTTATCATTTTGATTTGGGGCGCATGTATATAATTTATCCATCCCATTCGTTTTGGTCACATTTCCTATTCAATCTGTCCCAAAATTATTGTTCACATTCAATTAATATGGTAATTTAAGTGTTAATTATGTTAATTTTTCTGAAAAGTAATATGTTTTTTGGTAACTATTAATTTGTTTAATATGATTGAATAAAAGGTGAAAATCTGATTGTGACAAAATAAGTGGGATGGAGGGAGTACCTAGGATCCTGTATTATAATTAGAAAATTACTACCTATCCTCTGCTCGACACATCAGGCAAGTACCTACAAAGTTTGAATTCGGCAATTTACTTTCCAGTATATAGGAACAATTTTTTCTTTCTTTTTAAGATCAAACTGCAACATATAAGTGTAGAAAGCTCCAGTTTTAGCTGTTAGGAGAGTGTGCTAGTATATGGTCATGGCTAACAAGTAGTATATAATAATTAGCTAACAACTGAGCAATGAGATTAATGAAAAAACCAGAGAACAAAACAATGTACTGAATCTCCATTTTTATTATAAATAAATGACAATGCAAAAAAAATCAAGCATAGTTATGGAGACCCTTATTTCTTTGGAGACCTTGGAGACCATATATGTTTTGCAATCAAAAGAGTAAAAAAACTTATTATTAATGCGTTGTACATTCTATAAATATCACTATTAATTGAAAATGTTGATAAAAATTTACGTTTTACAAGCAGAACATGTATGTTCTGCAATATGAACATATGTTCAGTAAACTAAACATCTTTTTGTAAAATGACATCTTTTGCAATGTTATACTTGCAGAATATATAGAATGCTTAGGATGTTCAATAAAATAATGATCCTTAAAGAAGATTATTCACAAAATAATAAGTTTTGCAATGTTTTTATGCAAAATTTTATTTGCAGAACATAAGTGGTCTCCAGGTCTCCAATAAAACACTAGTCTCCATAGAACTTAACTCTAAAGTCTGCTACATATGTTATATATTGGGAGCATAATCCCATGACAAACAATTCTAAATAACCAAATAATTGTTGATTAAGGAACAAAGCCGACTTGATTTTGAGGATTGTATTCGAAATCTTTCAAGGGGCGAAAGTCATCAGAGTTGGATTTGTGCTCCTTGTTCCTGTACAAGGTGTTAGATCTTACACCGCCTCTATTAGCCTTTGCAACCCTAGGGTTGTAAAAGTACTTGCCATTCTCCAAAGTCCTCGTATCACTCATCCCTTGTGCCTCTTTTGCATCAACATTCTCATCATTGTCGTTCTTGAAACTAGTGTAGCTATTCGTACTCTCCTTTTTGTTGAAGAACTTCTTTTCTTCATCACTCAAGTCGAATCCATTATTCGTCGATGCATCCGTGTCTTGCATGTCCTGTAGGATTGAACTTGTTTGGGTAGGCAAAATTGTCACCTTCCTTTTCTTTGTAGTAAGAACTTTGATCGAAATCGCGAGATAAGTCATTAGTTTTCCAAGAATCTTTCTTGATGTTTTCGATGAATTCTTCGGATGGGAGATCGGGATTTTCAAAGTTGAAATCATTGTAGTTTTTGATTTCTGATGATGGTTTGAATGAAGGTTCGTCCACTTGTGGATTGAACTTGGAAAAATATTTGCTCTCCTTGGACTCAACTTTGAGAGCAGTTTAAGTAGAAAGCCTTTGCATAGCTAGCCATTGTGTTGAAGAGGTGTCGAATATTTTCTGCATGGATGGGGATGTTATGTTTATATACCCGATGGAAGAATTTAAAAAAGGAACTTATCAGATTATTTGATATGCTCCAGTAATTAAAGGGATACTGTAATCTCTTTAATTTTTAGGACTAAAGATATTTCCAAACCATAAAAAGGTAATCTTTTTAATTTTAGGACTTGTGTAAACATGGGGTATTGTATAGTAACAACGGTTAATTTTGTTTTGCTAGTTCTATGGTAAGTTCACCTACATGCGAAGAGAAGAGAAAAAAAAAAGAAAAAAAAAGGGAAAACTGCATCGGCGCACCCTCTTCTTCACTTAATGTATGTATTAAATATAAATTACAGCATGCTTTATAGCGATTTTATAATATACTAGCTTATTTCCCGTGCAATGCACGGGTTGTACGGTTTCCTTTATTTGTATAATTTTTTTGATAATTATAATAATATATTTAAAAATTCAAAACATTGTAATATTTCATGTAAAATCGTAAGAACATGAACTATATAAAAGAATCATGTGTCGTTTAATTTATTTTGACTCTATCTTTGAGTTTTAGAAATCATATTTTGACGATTTTACAACCTACACGAAACTAACGAAAAATTCTTTAATTAATGATGATTTAAAAAGTATTATTTACGTAAAATTTTCTAGAAACTGAAGAGAAAAAACAATTACGAATTTTATATTAAGTAGTCTATTCAATTTAGGATACCTACTTAGCTAATCTTTTCAATTTAGAAGACCTACTTAGTTTTGGTTTAGTTTATAAAGATAGAATATTCCCTTATTTCAGATCCAACGGCTATCATCTATTTAATTCAAGATCTAACGGTCCTTATTACATTGGTAGTACAGGACCAAATATTATAAGGATATAATTTTATATATTATTTAATTATTTTTTACGGAATGTAATTTTTAAATAAAATAAATAAAAGTATTTTTGAAATAAGTTTTAAATTCTTTTATATTTTCTAATTGTTCTTCGTCGTTCTGAATAATAAATATATAAATATAGAAGTATAAAAAACCGAACTTTGAGTAAAATACAATCACATGACCATGAGAAGGGTCTTGTGATAGTCAAACATCTTATCTTGTATAATGGATCAAAGAATAATACATAAACACCATATGGGCTAATCTGTAATTCTTATTTTTGAACTTGTTGTATTATAAAATTGATATGAGGCTACGAATCAAAAAGAAAAAAATCAAGAGATAATTAGGTAGCACATAAATATTTATAATTAAAAGAATAAATTTTATTGGAAAGATATGAATAATACCAATTAGTCCGGAATTCCTACCATCAAAGCTCATGATCACGCACAACAAACTTTTTGAAAACTTGCAGATTAAGAAGGCAACAACGATAAGATAAGATTGAAAAGAACAAAAGGATAAGATACATGCAAAAAACCCCCTACACGGGAAACTAAGCATTGCAAATAAAAAAAGTATTTAGGTCTGTAAATGTTTATTTGCAAGTCTACTTAAAATGTGAGAATGATTATTTGATAAATTATTAACCAACCAATAAAATATTAGGATCCTTGTGTTGAAGCTGTGCCATAGTTTAATTTCACTTACTCTTGCGACGTTCTCCTCCAAACAAATATTAGGACACGGCAAAATTCCTACTCACAAACATGATTTAGTATTAGTCTGGGAAATCTGAACAATTCAAGTATAATGTTAAATATAAATATAATATATATATATATATATATATATATATATATATATAAAGACTAAGATGCGCCATCTAGCCTCTTATATATCTTTTTTTATGTAGTCTATACTAAAGTTAAAGATTTTACGAATAAATTAAGTTGGCTTAGTTTCAGGATTTGGATGATTATATAGGCTCAAATTTCAAATTCTACTTCTATATATATTCGAATGCCTTTTCTATCTCGAATATAATAAATGAAGTTTTAATTGCATGTCCTACTTTTAAATTTGAATTCCTTTAAAATTTCAAATTGTGCTTCTATATTCTACTACAAATAGAATTTTTAATTATATGTAATTTTTTATAAATTTAAAATCTTCTATTCTATGAATTTGAACACCTATTCTAGTTCTAATAGAACTTTTAATTATATGTTTTGCCTATAAAGTCGAACTATTCTCCTTTATAAATTTGAACACGTATTCTACTTAAATAAAATTTGTACTTATATGTTTTCTCTATAAATTCGAATTATTCTTCTCTCTAAATTCGAACACCTATTCTACTTCTAATATGTTAATAATATTTTTTTTAATTTTTAGTATTTAAAATTCTAAAACTCCAAAAAAAAATTAGAAAAATAGATTGAGACGATCTTAAAGCACCACCTAATCTCCCCCGTATCCTCTTTTATGTATATATATTGATCTATATTATACTATTATAAGCAGAACTGAGGATAATTTGGTTGGTTAGTTAACACCTTCCTAAAAATTATTTAAAACTTTCCTATTGAAATTATATATGTAGAAAACAAATTAAAAAAAAATATTTTCTATCTGTGTATACTGAAAATAAACAAATAATCCCAAAAACACGTCCTACGACTTGGACGCATCGTGCAAAATTACAAACACCCACCGGCAGGGGCGGATACAGAAGGGGGGCTGGGGGTGCTTGAGCCCACCCTTAGCCTCTCTAATTTTTATATTAACCATACAAATTTAAGATTATTTATACTTCAGCCCACTTAAATAAAATTTCAGACCACCTATATTTGTAGACTACATGATGATTATAATTTTTTTTCTACAAGTGAAGCCCCACTCTCCTTGAATTCCTGGATCCGCCACTGCCCACCGGTACCCTTTGTCTTCAAAACAACTACTGCTTCCATCCTAAGGCAAGTGTAGGACCTTCGATTTAAGGGGAGATAGAGTTTAATTTTTATTAAAACGAAAATCATCAACAAATTATTACAAATATACAACTTAAGAAATAAGCTTATTTTTAATCAATTTTATTTGTACTTTAAAAGAAAAAATAATAACATTATTTGTACTTGATATTTTACTTTATAGTTTTCCAAATTTACAAAAACATTATAAGGTTGTGAGAGCAACTTAAATGCATAGTTATAATTGATTCTATAGTTATAATATAGAACTAATTTTATAAAATCACTACTCCAGTGCATAGCTATATAGCTATAGTTAATCCTATAAATGCATAAATGGATAGTTGGTCCTATATTTAGGATTAAAGATAGTTATAGATATTTTTACCACGTTATTAAATAACTATAAGTGAAATGAATGTTGGTTTGATTTAAATGAAATTTAGGTAAATTCGAAAATGTTTGGTTGCAAAACGGAACTAGCATTGGAGTAGAAGTTTTATTTTAACATCAAAATACATTTTTTGGTCTCAAATTATAGCAATAACTATAATCATTTTAAGTTTAGCATTAGACTTGCTCTAACATGAGATAAAATATGATTAGAGAGAACACTAAAGTGATGAAAACTTGGTATATAAAAACATTTAAAAGTTTTAATTAAACATATTTATTTTTTAATAATTTCCTAAAATTTAAATTGACTATACCCAAAAATTCAAAATCCAAATTGTTTTTATTAAATCCTAATCGAATCCGCTCGAAGTTAATAAAATAAAATAAAATAAAAATAGATCCAATTAAAGTCGATGTGTTTTGGGCAGCTTGCTTGACTCTTGTATTCTTGGCATCAATAAATTTTCTTTCATTTTTCCAGATTTGAATGCTTTTTGAAGGGTTTGCAATTCCAATCCTATCTCATCATAATCTTCACATTTTTATTACATACATACATTAATATTAACATAAGAAAAAACAAGAACACAAAGGAAGAGGGGTGTTACCTATGTACTCGTTTAAGGACAAAGTGTCTGGCAAGCTTTCACATTTGATATGAGATCTGGCAATAGTAAAAATGGATTCTTTAAGATACTATTCTTAAGCTTTAGATTCTTGAACAAAAATTAGGTAGGCCCATATAGAAAGATTCTGGAGCTGCGCTATGTCTGAGTAATTGTGTGTTTTGGTTGGTGAATCACTCTGCAGTTTTGTTTAGCTCAAGTTTGTGAATTCTGTACATGCGTTTGTGCAACACGAAGAATTAACGCTGTGTGAGTTGAATTTGTATTTTTACAAGTCTTGTCGGACCTCTTGTTCGTCACCATTTCTTTAGTTTAAAAAAGCATGGTCTGATGTGAAGAGATATCTGAAATCCTATGCACGAAGAGATGATGCAAACATAAGCATAGAATTTGTTATAAAATAAGTTCACAGGAAATGCTTTTTAAATGAGTCCCTATGATATAACAAATTTAAAACATAAGTTTAATAGCACAAACTAAGGATAAAATTGAAAAATAAAGCAAAACATAAGCATAGTTCTCATTCTCAGTGCCACAACCTCGATGCCTCATTATGAGGTGTAACCAAGTTCAGAGTCGTGGTATCTGGTAACAATAGTGACATTGTTTTGCTTCATTTGTCAAGCTCACGTCTCTGTTTCGCCTCCTATATAGTCCTAATCTCAACACAATTCCACCTGATTTAGCGATTTGTAATAATTGTCGTATAGGTAGATCTAGATCTGTTTTATAAATTAAGAGCAGATCCTTTTCATTTTTCATATCAAACCCCTAAAATGTATCAAGGCAAGCAAAGCTCCTATAAGTACCTACATGCCATATATTGGCATTATCTGTAAGAGTAGCTTTAGCGATTTGTAATAAATGTCGTATAGGTAGATCTAGATCTGTTTTATAAATTAAGAGCGGATCCTTTTCATTTTTCATATAAAACCCCTAAAATGTATCAGGGCAAGCAAAGCTCCTATAAATACCTACATGCCATATATTGGCATTATCTGTAAGAGTAGCAAATGGGTTTGTGGGAAGTGAGAGGGGTAATTTGTTGAGGTTTTAGCAAAGCATAGCCGGTGGCAGATACGGCAGAGTACTTCGTGAAGATAGGGAATGATGGTTGCTTTGGAACTTAGTGCCTTGCAACACTTCAGGCGCCTTGGCTTGCAGCACACGCCACATAGATTTTGCCTGCATTTCACGGATTCACTCTTCTTTGGCTGTCTCAAGGTCTCAAGGAGATACAAAGAAATTCTGTAGTCCATTACACCTGGTCTTGTTTAAGGTTCTAAACTGAATTTAAATTGACAATTCCGGAACCAGTGAAATATTAATTTTACCTCAGTTTCATGTGTGCTTGGTTTCTGACAATAGTTTTATCCAAAGTAGTTAACTGGATATTCTTTTTTTCTTTTTTTATAAATAAGAAATGAGATGTTGATATCTATGTGTACGATTAAATATGTACTGCAACTTTTCACTTGTGTAGGCCACACAGCATAGCAAGGAGGGGAAGTCCTTGTCTTCTGTATTTTCTTCTATCCTTCCTTCAACAAGCTTATATGGGTTCCGATCGAACAAGCAGCAATGACATTAAGCTAATTCAATCGCAACCTGTTCGATGGAAAAGTAAAAGTTTTACATCGCAAGAGATACCTTATGAAAACTATGAGGAATGTGAATACAAGTTTGAGAATGATGGAAGTCTAATTGTACAGTCTAATGAAAAGGGGAAGGGATCTGTAATGGGCCAAGCACTTGATGAAGAATACTTTGGTACTTCAATGGATTATGAAGATCAAGGCTCTAGAAGGAGCACTAGTAGTTCTGATACTTTTGAGGATGCATCTGAACAATGCAGTTCGCAGAAGTCCATGCCCAAACTCACCCAGGAGTCACTTTTCCTCTCCGTTGATTTGTATGATTTTTTTCAGTCAGCCCTTCCAAATATAGTAAAAGGTTGCGAATGGGTTTTATTGTATAGGTAAAATTGGTTTGAAGTTGTTTGATATGATAAAAGTGTTGAACCTTCTTTTCTGTAATTGTTTTTTTTAATAAACTTAATTTTTTTTTTCATTCCTTTGCATGAAGGGCAGCACGGTGAAACATGGTAAATCACTTCGAATACTAATACGCAAGAGTGCTGATATTCCTGGTCCCTGTTTGCTGTATGCTCACATGTACTTTATTCACTGAATGAGTACTTCGCTTTTATATTCAATTTCATGTTTATCCTATTAATCATATAGTTTGTTATTTGTTCTGCATATAGTCACTGGAGATATGCAAGGTGCTGTATTTGGTGGGCTGCTCGAGGGCCCCTTAAGACCAACTGGCAAAAGAAAGTATCAAGTAAGCTGTTTTTGAAAATGTGAATCGACTGTTGGACCTAAGTACCATCACTATCATTCGTTTTTTCCTCTTCCATGAGTATTAAATTTCAAACCTATGCTAAAATGACTCATTGCATAATTGACAGGGGACAAATCAGACCTTTGTATTCACAACTATATATGGGGAGCCAAGATTATTCAGGCCTACAGGTAACTTTCATAGCAAATATCTTTCATTTCCCATGTATCTTTTGTTTTTGCAGATACTATTTTATGTAAAACATTAAGCAGTAATGGAAAACTAGTGAGGATCCTTTTGCAATTTTCCTCTTTTAAGCTTCCAAAAATGGACATGTACTACTCTGATTTAGTTGGAGACGTCAGTTTGGTGGGGTTTTTTGATTTAGTTTTGGATTGTCGTGATAGAAAGCAAGATGGCTGCCAGTCGCCTGAGGTGAGAATGAGGGGAATTGAGTGCAGCAGTAGTATGAAAGAAATATAAAAAAGATAAAACAATGTAAAGGTAATCAGAGTTTCTGCCTTGATTTAACATAGTAGCCGCAGAAGCTAACTTCCTTTCTAGAAGTTTTTTAGGTTTCTGGTGTACGCCCGGTACAGAATAATTTACTAAGACGGAGATTTTCCTTTTTTGCAAGTGTCAGCAAGACGCGTTCGCTTAAAGCGGAAAACAAATGTCCGTGGTAAGATTGTATGCTGGGGTAATTATCTAAGCACTTAATTGAATTACAGATTAAGATAAAGTTTATGATATTATATTCTTGAATATATTGCTTGAACCTATGTCTTTACTTCCAATGCTGCTTGTGTCGATCTGATAATGATGCTCTTGAGCTCTTCTTGCATTAGAAGATGCCAGTGTCCCTCTCCTTTTTTTTTTGCTAATTACAAATGCCTCTTGTTGTTCTCTATCTCTATAAGTGTGTGCTCATACTGACTTGCATGTATATTTATATGCACAATACACATACTGAGATATGTTTAAGTGTATAATCATAATGTAAGACCTCTGTTTGAATGAATTGTTGGCACTTGGAGGAGGCGGAGATTTTGCTTTACGGCTTGATGGTGATCTGTAAGTTTCTCCCTCCAGCACCCATTGGTTTATCTATTTCGTTCTCTCCTATTTATTATTCTTGGTAATTTTGAATATGTTTTTTCTTTTGAAAGGTTGTCGGGAACTAGTGGACCTTGTGATACATTTGGAAACCTATGCTTTGGTCATAATCAAGAATTTGAGTTAAAGAATGTTGAGGTATTGCCAAGCTTTTCAAGCTAAGTTTTTTTAACTAGCTTTACAAGTTTTGTAATTCCTCGATGAAGATAGATAAAGCAAAGATACAAGCAAGAAAAGCTTTTAAAACTAACTCGTTACCTAGGCCCTTATAGCTCAGTGGTAGAGCGCCAGTCTTGTAAACTGGAGGTCCGTAGTTCGATCCTGCGTGAGGGCAAGATTTTGCAAAGTATAAATTTTGCTGCAGAGGGATGCACAAAAAAATAATATTAAATTTCCATAATTTGCAACATTATCATCGTGACAATTTTTTAAGGGTTTGACTAGAACTTTCTACCCCTCCTGACTTCTGCTAGTAGTTTGTGAAGATCATGTGACAATTTTTTAGAGTTTGACTAGAACTTTCTGACCCCTCCTGACTTCTGTGTCTGCTCGTAGTTTGCGAAGATCATGTTTCGACGAAAGATCAAAGGTGAATGAGAATTGGTTTTGGGACTGAAGTAACGTTGCTTGTTGAAGTTCTTATTTCGTGTCTACAATACAGCAAATTATTAAATCATATAAATATAATAATTTATTTTTCATATTTTGATTCACAATTAAAAGAAATACTCCCTCCGTCCCGGTTTTCTTGTCCACTGTTTTCATTATCGCTTGTCCCAAAAAAATTGTCCAA
>PHNY01276800.1:8869-28486 GCA_003724115.2 Anethum foeniculum | reverse complement strand
TAAATATATTTTATAATTTAATAAGAGTTTAAGGATCTTGAGATAGACTTTAAGAAAAATTTCCCAAGGTAGTCATTGATTTGTGTGTATTTAATTAAGTATATAACTATTCACTTTCCTAGTTTTAAAACAAAACAAAACAATAGTAAGTAAATAAATGTCAAGATTAAGTTTTTTATATACTTTTCTCATAATTTCAAGAATCAATCTCAGGATCCTTATTCTCTTTGAATATTATTTAATTGTAAAAATTACTGATAATTGTAAGTCTGTGGTTCGGTGCGTAGCACGGGTAAAACGCTAGTATAAGTAACAAAATATATAGAAAAACCCTGTATATACAGATTTGAATTTTTATACATTAATTTTAACTTGCTTTCTTTTTTATAAAAGCAATTAAGCACAAATATAGTATTATATTTTTTTATTTTTACCCACGCTGATGTTTATAGATTTTGAAAATCGAATTAAATCGATTCAGATACCGATTTGTAATTTATTAGGTAATTTTTGAAAAATTAAATAATTTATCAATAGTTATCAATTATTTATCAAATGTCTTAGACAATTTATAAATAACTAGCTTATTGTCCGTACAATGCACGAGTTGTACGGTTTCCTTTATTCATTTGTTTTTATAATTATAATAATATATTTAAAAATTCAGAACATCGTAATATTTAATGTAAAATTATAAAAATACGAACTATATAAAAGAGTTTAAATCCAAATTAAATGGGAATTGCCGGATAGTAAAAGAAAGTAACAGCCACTTGCAAGTTGCAAATACCCAGTGAGCTACCCAATCCAATCCAATCCAGCCCCAAAATCTTGAAATCATTTGTTGGTGCAGTTCCAGAGCCATACCAGCAATCAGCTGCAGTTGGGGTAAGTAACTTACTTGTTTTAGATCTCTCTTTTACATCCTCACTACTACTGCCACTACTTGTTAGCTTATACCCAAAAAACACACATGGTAGATTCTCTTCATGTCATAATTTCCTTAAGTAACATTTTAGACCCATTATAATTTAGTAACAGCACCATACTAAATTCTTGGTATCAATTCAGAATCACTTGGATTTTCCTAGCTGAGTAGCTACAATTCTTTACTGTTGTCCCAACCCTGTTTCTTAAAATCTTCTTTCTACATAAAATCTATCCACAAAGAATTAATGCTTTCCTTAAGAATCTTGAATAGGGTTGGTCTGTCAGTCTAAAAATATGTACATTTTACCCTTCCTTAATGATTTATTGGATATGTTTGTTTTGGTTTCATATCTTAATTATACTGCAAACTTTGCCTGCTTGCTTAGACATGTTCCATCCTTGTTATGAATACCAGGGCACGCCTAGCCTGCATTTTATAAATTCTTTTCTGCTTCTGTTCTTATGCAAGATAATTTACTTGTATGTAATTAGCAGAACCATCATATGCTTGCTAATATGAAAGATTTTATTCCTAGTAGTTGCTATATCATATCGCTAATGCTTAAGTACATTTACAAGTTTTCCCAACTTTGATCAGCGGCCTTCTTTTATATAGCTGCTATCTGATATCTACATGAAAGCTGAAGAAACAAACTCAATTACTAGTGGGTATGGGAAACCTCCCTGGGTTTTCAAAGGCAGGCAAGTGTTTAGGCTCTCACTCATAGTCTCTCCATTTATTTATTTTCCTCAGAATTTCACCCGCCAACATATAAAAATCAGAGCAGGTACAAAGCTGTTTTTTTTTTCCCCTTACAGTGCCCTATACCAGCTCAATCTTGTAAAGGCGGAAATTGCTCGAGCTTTTATACCAAAAGAGTTTAGACTTGTTGAAGCTTTTGGGTATATGCTGAATCGTTTCCCTAATAAAGATGTATTTTGTCAAAGTCTAACTCTTCTGATACAATCTGTAATCTGCAGATATACTCTGGGTGGCTTCTTTCTTGCCAATTACAGTGACAGCCCTGCTGGAACTTTTGACGAGGTCTTTTGCCTACTTTTGAATTGCCTTTCCAAACTAACTTTGTTTCATACATCATAAGATAATGGATTTTGTACTGCTCTGCTTGTTTTAAGAGGGGGTCTAAATACCATTGTAGAGCATACTCTTTTTTTCGTAATCGAATAAAAAAATGCTGCTTAAATCATTGCACTGTTTGCTTTGTATATTGGTACTTCATTGTTGTTCAGCTGGTGGTGATTGGTGGAATTGTATGGAATCCCCCCACATCTTGCGCGTAAGTTTAGAGTTCCTCCTAAATCACTGCTTAAATTCCGGTTATTCATATTGTACCGTTTGATAAATTACCAATCCGATTTGAGGGGATGAATATTCAAGGTTAATTGCACATTATTTCTTATTTTTACTTTTGCTACAATAAACATATATATAAGCACAATTCTTACTCGCCCCTGCTGCTTCGAAACTGACTTAGAAATTTAACGTGAAGCCAATGCAATCTTTACAGATGGGCAACTAGGGTTCTTGTTAGCAGTGATGAAGCATGCACTCATGGACGAAAGGTGATAACTACTTAACCGAACTACACGTTTTGCATTGCACAATTAAACACGATTGAGACCATCTTAGCTACATTTTTCTCCTTCCTTTGCAATTAGAGAAATTCAGCTCAATTTATTATTTCTGTCATGTTAAGGTAAAGAAAAAATTTGGATTCTAGTTGGATAAGTAGTTTATCTATTAACTTAGTTTCTTTCTGTAACTACTGTCTATATGCCTTTTGGTTGTGCTCTTGCAGGATGTTGGACTTCCAAGTTATGTTGCTAAGTTTTCAAAGGTGAACATTTCATTTGGGAACATTTTTTGCTATATTTTCATGAGATTCTAGACTTCACTCATTTGGTTTTATGCATCCCAGTAAATTTTAAAGGGCATTTGGTTTTTCTGGAAATGAACTTCTTTTACTAATTATTGTCTATGACCTTCCTATGCGGGCTTAGGTGTGTCGTGTGGTTTAAGTAAAACTATGTTAGAGTCTTTCTGCTTCAATGAAGGTTTTTCTTTCTACATTTAATAAAGATATTTTCCATGCAAGCAGCAAATTTCAGCAACTCCGAAGCCAAAAAGTACATTTAATACCTTTCTAAACATGATCGGTGTTGGTGGTTCAACAAATTGCATGGAAATACAAGTTTCTGAAACCAAGGATACTGCTGCAGTGGACTTCTGCAATATCAACCTAACTACTGGGGGTAAGTTCCTGAAATGATATTATTAACTATTGTGCTTTGATCTTCTTCCGAAATTAGAACATCCAAGACAATCCTTTATGCTGCGCTTGGTTGGGAAAAATTGAAACAGAATGATTTTTTTTCTTTTCACAGAATTAAAGTTGAAAGTGGATAAGAGGGAAGAGTTAAATAACTGAAAAAGTACAATTGCTTTTTGTGATGAGGATTGAAGAAAAGAAGGGAGGATAGAGAATCAAGCATTAATCTCAAATTAGAGCTCTTATTTAAGTAGGTAGTAATGGAATAGAGGAAAAAAAAAATAAAGATTGTATAAATCTAGGAAAAAATATAGTACAAATTTCAATCTATTCCCGCCTAAATTCTATACTTCTATTTAAGCAGAGGATTATAGTTTAGGAAAATGCTAGGTACCCCAAAAATTACCCCAAATGCTGATGTGTCAAGTCGGTACATGGAAATTTTCTTAATAATACTATGAGACCCCGCGTGTATGCATATGCACCCACGAATTAAAAATTGCAATGTGCAGTGCCATGTCTTTTAGGGAAAATATTTGGGGTACCTAGCACTATTCTATAGTTTATCCTTGCCAAAAACACTTGTTGGCCAAATTTCTTCAAACTCTAAGAAGCAAGAATGCGGGTGACTAGTAGGAGTATACAACCAAGGACGAGAGCTATTTGATAGCCTATATTTGATCATGTGTATGATTTAACTATATAAAAAACTGAAAACTTTATGCATAGATATGGATGATATGATCTATTTAAAAATCTAAAACCATAAGCATAGATATGTAACAAAACTAAAAACTAAAAACTATACAAATTGATCAAATGCAACTCTATCATTTAAAACACAAGAGTTTAAGTTACAGTTTTCATTTTTGCAAAAGTGAATATAAATATCAATACTTAATTATGTGCCAACTAACTTCAATAGTCTGCTTTGGTATACAAAGTTTGCTTAACACTATTTCGAGTACGATTTGTGAGAACAAATATTATAATTGGATTGTGCAAGTGTTCCTAGGGATACGTCAGGTAACCCAAGTATCCCTGCTTCCTTCCTGCTCATTAACTCTAATGTTTAAATTCCTTGCATTCAGATTTACTTTCTGTTTCCTCATTTGTTTTCTGTGACATAGATGCAGCAAGTGAGCTGAATTCTGGTAAATGGATGGGTCCAACTATCAAGATGTCGCTTCCAAGCTACAGGTATAAGTTTGCAAAAAACATTTGGGTGTCTTTTTGTATCATCCTATTTCATAACTGCCAAACTATTCTCACTCAACTGCAGTGGCAGAACAGAGCATAACCCGCATCTTCTGAAGTACTCTTGCCAGATTGAGTGCAGGTTTCTTACTCTAGTTAAAACACTATTATATATATCTCAATTTATGAAGCTACTAACATCAAATATCTCAGTTGCCACAATAAAAACTAATAACCCTGGAAAGTCTATGCCCTTCTACTGGTACAGTGATTGTTGTTTTCCCCATATATTTATTGAATTTAGGATAAAACCAACATCACCGGCAAAAGTTTTGAGGCCATCTTCAGGGAAAGGTGAGAGAGCAGAAGATCCTGATTGCAAACATTCGGATGACAAAAGAAACCTGAGCATTGATGTTATGCTATCAAAGCCCATCTTAGCTCTGCGATTCAATTTTCTGAAAATGGATGTAGAATCTCCTCTTATTGTATCTCAAGGCTTACCAAATCCCACAGAAAAATAATCTGTTAATTTTGTGAATGATTTTGTTTTTAAATAGGAAATTTGTATAATATGTCCTAACTTAATGAATTACTTTATTAATATGTGCCACTTTATTTACTAATTATAAATATGTCCTCTAGTTAAATTTCAACTCATATATAACTCATATAAGTATTTATAAGATATAAAAATAAAATATATTTTTTGAATGTGACTAGAATAACCATAAATTAGATTAACACAAAAATATTACCTTTTGTCTAATACTATTTTTAAATTAAATTTAAAAACACTCAAACAAGTAAAAAAAATTAACAACTTTGTTCAGATTTGAGTTCGGCTTACAAGTTAGGAAAATTTTGGAGTTTTATATTAAGAAGTTGGGATGGACTCTTTCTAAGTTAGAGGTTATGCCATATGTTATTGCGTTTAGCCTGGAGAAAAGGATTGTATCAAGATTTTCAGTTTTGCAAGCTTTGGAGTCGAGAAAATCTGTAAGTAGTAGTTGTGGCTTTTAGTAAATGTTGGGGATGAATGATATTGCATTTTTGGAGAAATATGTCACAGCATACATGGATGAAGTTCGGAATTAATGGATGCTTACACAGGCAAGTTGAGGTTTGATGAATACACTTCTAGGTACACTTTTTAGATGCAAAGATCGAGTAGAATAAACCCTCATTGACTGCTGTAGTCCTTAATTTGATGTCCGCTTTCTGTAACTAGCAGTAAAAAGAATAATTGCTAAATTATAAAGAGGGATAGAAAAGTCTTTTAGAAATGAGTAGTAGTAAAGTTAATCATGGTTAAATTTAAATTAGTAAAAAATATTAATTTAGGATATATTTGTAATTAAAATAAAAAATAAGACATGTTTATAAATCAAGATGAGACATGTTAGAAAACGCATAATAACCCGTGCGAGGTTATTTTTTTTTTTGCAATACGTAGTAAAATGTTCTCGATTATTTGTTTATTAATAAAAAATTTTAATATCGCTAGTATACCTCATATGAGTTGATTGACTATCAGTGTGTATGATTTGTATGTAAAATTTTAATTTTAATACTAATATATTTGTATGTACTTGAATAAGTACAAGTAATTTAGCTTTTATGTGTATTAATACAAAAGGTTAATACATGTAATTAATTAGCTAATATGTTCCTATTAAATAATACAAAATAAAAAAAATATATCCATCTGGGACAGGAAGAAACCAGCTAAAAATAAATTTAAATCAAGCTTCCTACTGAGAGACTGATCGTTGTCAAACCGCGCCTTTAGTATCTTCGATTAAAAATCTACTAAGCTCCAGAGTAGAGCTTTTCAATATTCAAAATATTTCATCTCGTAAAACTTCTTCATTAGAGAATTAATATGTAGCACGGTTACCCTCTCGATATACACGATATATTGTCACCATCCAATCTAAACTTCTAATCAAATCGCGATAAGAGTTAAGATCATGAGCACGTTCATTTATGTCATTACCATTTCGTTTATTCACAAGTCAGACTATCAATGGGAACTGTTGACGGAGGAATTTAGTAACAACAAAATTTGAGGTATGTCGCCGGAATCAAGATCTACGACGGTGGTTCTTCGCCAGAAAATTGAACGGAATATGGTGGTTGTATGTAATTGGTGGCTGAGATTGGTTAGGGTAAGTGGTGGCTCCTTTGCGCTCTCAACTTCTTACCCCTTACAATGTGCCTACGTACCCCTATTTATAGGGGATCAAGCCTACGTAGTTCTTGGGGCCCAAGAAACCTAAAATGTGCTTTAGGCTTCTCGGCCCAATAAGAAACCTTCCGGAACCCTTCTCCAGCTAGCTTTAGGAATGTCCAACTATGAGGCCCAACTGTAAAGGCCCAAGGCTCGTCCGTAACCGCAGGACTTCACAGATAATGCATCTCCCTGGCCAAGGATAACACTTCGCTACCAGCCATCTCCCTTGGTTACGCATGCAGGTATAGCCACGGTTCACCCCAAGTGCTGGATGCATTCCTGTCCCCCGAATGAGGAGCCCCCACCATATAAAAGGACAGGTGATCCCAAGCTTTTGGGTGCAAAGTGCAGGATGATTCCAAAGTTCTCCAACGAGGACACCAGTTGATAACAAGAACAGAGCTCCCAAAGCACACACCAAGATTTACCCCACATCCCCAATTAGGACACCCATTGACTACAGGAGGAGGGCTTCGGCATCAGACAGACCCCTGGAGGCCTTCACGCTCACGGACATCCCCCTCTGTGATTCGTTCACAGAGGGAATTCTTCAAGGAGTACCTACAAAAAATATGTTAGTAAATATGTCTTCTATCCTCTTTCTAGATTTGTGGAGCATCCTTCATGTTTGCCTCGTCCTGAGTTTTGCCTCGTCCTGAGTGAGGACAAGCCCAACATGTATTCTCCATTCTCCAAGGCTAGTGCGTGCCCTCAGGCTAGGGTGCGTCCTCACCTTGTATGCCTTCCATGTTACCTTATCACAGTTAAAGTAACCAATTTCTTTCTTTATTCCCTTAAGTTAGGACGCGTCCTTAACTCTGGGTGCGTCATCACCTTCCTTGTTTGCAGCTTAAAACCTAATTCCTTCTTATTTGACCCAGTTAGAACTCAATTGACCCGTTCTTGACCCGAGAAGATCCCTAACCAAATTTTGGCTATAACAGGAACTTTCAAATGCTTTATTTGAAAATTTCTCGCTAGCTCAAGAACTTTGGTTATGGATAATATTTCTACCCTAAAAACTGTGTAGTGGCTAAAGTTTGCCAAGAAAAATGAGACAAACGTTCCCATATGATCTCGTATAATTGTTCCACCACATGGAGGACCATGAGATCCTTTTGCAGATCTTGAGAAAATATCACCCTTCTTGACGGACATTCCAACTCAAATAATATCTATACGTTCTATATTCTAATAATAGTGAAATGTTGAACATTTAAATATCTGCCAAAATTTTATAACTTACCATCCGCGGGCAATTATTAAAAAATATCAAAAAGTGACTAATGTGAGAACTTTAATTGATCAGGCTTTCAATATTTTTTTTGTAATTAAATATCAATTATTTCACTGATTTCTGAGTTGATTATTCCGGGACGTTATCTTGATTGTGTAAAATACTCCTTAATTATTAATATATCAACATTATTTTGTTAATATAAAAAATGTTCAAAATATTAGTGTCTTGTCTAGTCCACTTTGTCGATATACTAATATTTATATTCACTCTAAGATGAAAAATCTTACGGGTGTTACAAGAAGAGTATTTTAATAATTAACATAATTTGTTTTGCCTTTAGTATTTTTATAAAATTCATATACTTAAGTTCTCCCGGACGTGACTATGTAGCTGTTGGATGTGTGGTGCGAGATGATTGTGTTTGTTTCTGTGAGCCCGGAGTAATGTTATCAGCAGTGCAAGAACGTCAAAGGAGGCAGAAGCTTTAAGCATGAGGGAGGTGTTGTCATGGATTAAGGGGTGGAGGACTACCAAATGTGTGTTTGAATCCGATTCAAAGTTACTGATAGATGCTTTTCGAGCACCAAATGGAGGTCTTTGTTTGATACAATCATTGAAGATTGTAGTAAATTTGTTAAAGACTATGATGAAGTGTTACTTGTGTTTGTACCTAGATCTGCAAATATTATAGCTCATGAGATTGCGCGGGCGGCATATTCTAGTTCAGGTATAGGGGAGTGGTACGATATTGCTCCCGAATTTATCATGTGTAATATTTTGACATGATTTTTTAATATAAGCAAGTACGTTTTTTTCAAAAAAAAAAAGTCTCAACATGAATCACATCAAATCAATATTTAGGCATATTTAACTTTAAAATCATTTTTCCTAAAAAATTATTTCGTCCAAAAGATATATAATCATTGTGATTATTTAAATGAAAGAATGTATTATATCGTATAAGTAATATAAATACATGTTTATTTCGACAAATCAATCATTATATACAGTGTAGTATTCTAGTCACCAATAATTGTAAAAATAATATTAATAATTAATTTTATAATCTTGTATTTCATTTATTATTTATTATTAATATTATTATTTCAATACTCACTGTTCCCCAATTTATTTAGTCATATATCATCTTTTATGATCAAAGTGAATTAATTTTTGATTAAAAATTGTCTAATGATGTATATTAAACTCAATATGTATTCAATATTTCTAATGATATAATTGTTTTAATTGTTTGGATCATATACTATATGAAATATTTATTCAAAATTAGCTAAACTTGAACATAAAAAATCAAATAAAAAAGATAAATTGGGACAAATGATGTAGTAACTTTAATTATTTAGAAATATATGCGTAACTAAATAAATAGATATGAAAAGAAAATCATGATAAAAAAGTATTATTCTATAAGTTGTAATGATAAAGTACCTGATTTCCTTTCATGGTACAAATACATATTAAATGCATGACAAAAATAACGGTATTAAAGTGTGCAAGTAAATGGATAGACTCATGTTCAAATTTCATTAACAATATTTTTTAATATAAAGAGACGGGCAATTATACCCATATTGGACTATAATATATAGAAGAGATAACCCTTTTAAATATTATCGGCAGGCCACAGCAGGCCCCAGTAAAATAACATTAGTGTTCTACTGCAGCTCTAAACCAATAATCCGAAAATGTTAATGTAGATGTTTATGGTACATACTGTGAGAGTGCAATTTACAAACAGTTATTAGCATTCTGTTAGTTTGGATCAAATTTTACCGGCACAAATGAAATTGTTGTTCGACTTAGACAAAGGAATTTTTTAATTTTTTTGCTAAATAATTTTTTTTATTAATAAGACATAACAAACTGTTTTGTGAGACGTATTTAAAATATAGTAAAATGTAAAGGAATGTAATAAAATTTGAATTATAATATATGCCATGAAAATAAGTGATCCGAAAAGACAAAGGAATTATCTACTCCCTCTGTTCCAGCAGTTTGTATACAAATCATAGTGGGAAAGAGATTAAGAAAAAGTGTAATTTAATGAAATAAAGTAAAAAAAGGGTAAAGTGGGGGGACTGATCGGTATTTAATGTATAAAATGAGTATAATGGAAGTAATTGGTGGATGTAGTTAATTTTTATATTATACTCCCTCCATCCCATGCAATGTGATCACATTTCCTATTTTGTCCGTCCCAAAATTGTTGTCCACATTTAACTAATATATTAATTTTAATGTTAATTATGTTAACTTATTTGAAAAATAATACAATTTTTTTGGTAACTATTCATTTGTTTAAGATAATTGAATAAAAGGCGGAAATCTGATTGGTGACAACATGAGTGGGAGGGAATATATTTTTTACTATTTTAGGTAATTTTTGAAATGTATAGAATTGAGAGGGAAATCAAAAAAGGAAAATGTATAGAAATGAATGAAAAGAGGGAGTAAGAACTAGAGGTGATGCAATATTATAAGTTGATATTCCCTTAGTCCTTTTGTCGCTAATTAATGTACTTGTCATTTTGCTTTTTTAGGAGTGCAATTGACTAATTTTTGATAAAATATTAAAAATTATTTATTCATTATTTTGAAAAACTGAAAAATTTACATTTTAAAATAGACTAAATATACTTTTCAATGATATTTTTTTCCGATTATATGATGCATATAAATCTTAATCAAATTATGATGAATTTAACCAGTTAAAATGAACATATATATTTGGTGACGGATGCAGTATACACATATTTTTAAATAGCATGTATAGAACCAAGAAAATAAAGGTACGATAATCGTCACATAATTATCTAGGAATAGACTAATTAGAAAAGCTGTGGAGGTTTATTAATATGTTACTGTACTTTTATGGATTTTGCAGAATTGCAGGCGCTCTGACTGTCCTCTCCTTCGTTTTTGTTTATGATTTGCGGTACAACTGTACCAAAAATGGTACTAGTACGTAACTGCATTTTAGGAAAGGTAGAGAGTAATGTAACTGCATTTTAGGAAAGGCAGAGAGTAATGTAAGGCTATGTCATCCAATGACCAAATCAGAATGAGAGATCACTAACACCCACGCCACGGACCACTCTGTCCCATGCCTAGCTAAGCCTGCTACTGTACTTCCAGCCTGTTTATACCGCATTGTTTTTGACCAAAATGGCAAAATGTATGATAGAAGATGAAAACAAAACTGCAAAAGTATCCCAGTAATTATTTCTTACATTCCCCGCCTGTTGAATGTTAATGCAACTTCAGTGTTCGCGCATATCCTTTTCTGGACATTTTCTTTAAATATGTATGTGTTTGTCACTTCTGTTTTGAGTTTTGTCCGAACCCTTTTTTTTTTTAAATCAAGTACATAGTTTCACCAAATTTTATTAGTTCTTATCATCCTAAGTTGTCGAAGCTGAAAGGAACTGGTTCATAATAATCCATATTTTACTTCTGATTAAATTCGACTTGGCAAAGAAATTTCAAGCAATTATGCATAAGCTTCCCACAAGCGGCTCCATTCCACGCTCCTCATTCTCACACTCCAACATCGTCTAATCTATCTTAATATGACAACCAAAATTTTATAGCTGTGTTGTAACCATGCAAGTTTTTAACATTATCAGATTTCTGGTTCTCCCTGGTCCCTTCACCACCTTGCTCTTGTAATGTGCTTTAAGAGTCATTTAAGTTTTCCTCCCCTTTCTTTTCTTTTTCTTTTTCGAAAAAAAAAAAAATCAGAAGTAAAAACCCATTGGCAAGTTGTTATGGTTTGATAGCAAAATTATGTTCACTGGCTCTCCGGTACAGCAAAGCTGAAGCTTCCACCCTGGATTAAGGTTTTGTGCAATTGAAACAAGTAATTTATTAATCTAAAATCACAAAAACTATTTATTACCCTTAAGATGGAAACTAGCATTTCTTACCAGTCAGGATGCACCACAAATTTTCCATTGTTAAAGGCCCAAGTCACCTGTTCCAAACATTAATTGCCAGAGCTTGAAGGTCAATTATATTTGCTAAAGAATCATGTCAACACTGGAAGAAGAAAATTGCAATGGCCAGAAAGTGCATTATTACCTTGTCAGTCCCTGTTAAATATGCAACAACATGGGTTACGCGTTCATCCATCTGATTAGTGCACACAGCACCAAATTGCTCGGCCATCTGCCACAATGGGTGCAAATGAGGATTGGTTCCAAGTGGAATCACCCTGCTGAAGAGAATCCGGCAACCATCTAGAATTTTATGCTGCTCTGCAGCTAGGATGTTCCTAACATCAGCTTCATCCAAGGATTTACTTGAAAAAAAATTCTGATGTATTCTCTCAATCACCTATTTTTTGGGTAACAAACACGTGATCAGGGAAAAAAAAGGTGAGGTACAACAATCCGAAGGCAAGCTAAGCTATATCTTACCCCCAAACAAGATGCTAGACTCCCACACTCTGGCGTTTCATCAACACAACTTTCAAGTAGGGAAGGGCCTGGAAGCCCAAATTGACGTCTACTACAAGGAAAATATATGTATCTGCAGACCCAGAAGATATTAGAACATCTTAATAAATGAATATCCCATATCACCAGTAATACAGGTAAAAAGAAACTTGATTACCTCTCCACAACAATTAAATTTAGTTTATTGTGTGGCCAAACCCTTATGGAATCGTCTATAATTACAACAGCCGACTCCATACCCAAAACTCCCTCCAAATCTTTAGTCTTATGAACCCTGTCATCCCCATCAGAAATATCCCCATCATCACCCTTAGAGATAACTCTACCGGAAAATAGAACTCCTTTTGGATCAAGGATTTTTGCCATCTCTGTGGCATACAGCTTGTTCCCCATAGTATAGAGATGCAGCTCGAAGAGCTTACTAGCCTAAAAGGCAAAAAACATGATCTACTTGTCATTATCGAAATTAAACAAAACAATCAAGCTCTATATCTTAACCACAAAACACTTGTGCAACACTAATACCTTCTCTAAAAAATTCCAGATCCCTGGACGTAATTTAGTCCACATCCCCATATGAGGAAATCGAAAAAGATGCCTATGTGGGTATTCGCGATCCTCTTCCTCTTTCTTCCTCAAAAGCTCTTCATGTATGGGGTCTACTTCAGTAAACTGCACCAGTCCATGTTATTTTATTACATATAACTACTTAAGTACGACCACATAATATTGATGTACAACATGTTTACAATACCTTTGCAGAATTCAGTAGAGTGTGATCAAGATCCAAGACTAGGCAGAGCTTACGAGCAGCAAACATTTTGTTTTGTTCTTCAAGCCTCCTTGCCCTTTCCTTCTGTATATCAGCCCTTTGCTTGTCATCAAATCCCTGAAATAAATGCTCAACCTCTCTCCATTTGTTCTGAGATTGGGAAGGGGCAGCAGTAACTGCTTCTGATGGCAAACCACTCACAGAACTTGGACGGACTTGTATTCCTTGTGATGAAGGAATTTGAGAAGCTGCTGGAGGTGATGTACTTGTTTGGGAGACAGACATGATATCAGCTATGTTTTTTAAATTCTTGGTGAATAGCCTAGCAATATCAGGTGCTTCAGTTGACTGGGTGGACACAGACTTCAACTGATCTTGTTTCTGGACATTCTGGTTCTCTGTTTCGAGGACGGTTGATTTTTTTGATTTAGCCTGACCAGACTCTAAATTCCCAACCTTATGGGAGATATTATTTTGGAGAACACGACGAGGGTCACGGGGTTTCATGCGAAGTTTCCCAAACTCATCCTGTAAAATTTAAATTTTTAAGATAATAACAATAAGAAGTTCATTAAAATTGCCATAACTGTAAAATTAGTGAGCAGTTGTTTCCAAATCACACAGGAAACTGAACACTAATCCTTCTTTATATTTTCAAAGATTAGCTTAAGAACAATACAAACTTCATATTACAGATTAATGACACTGACTACATAATAGTAGCCCAACAACATCATTTAATCTATATCTTTTGTACATAAGATAGACAACTAGAACCATAGGAAACTTGTGTAGGATTTCATTTTACAGACACGTATATAACTCAATAGGCATCTGAAAAACAAAAACAACAAAACAAATAGAATCGCAAATAGAAACGAGAATGCCAAGGAAAAGTACCATAATAATATTGACTAGAGACTTCAGAAAAATCAAAGATATGACTAAATACTCACCGATGAAGCTGTTTGTGGGGTCTGAAGTGCTCCATCTGATCTCTGTTCAGTCGTTGGAATAATCGGCAGAACATTCTGAATACTCGGAAGTGATCCTAACACAGAGTCTGAGCCTAGAGGTTGACTAGGTACTTTTGCAGGCTCAACAGTCTTTTTAAATATATTCATCCATAAAGTTGGATTTACAGCAATATCCTTTAGAAAAGAAGTTAAAGATACTGCGGTGTTAGGTTCCATGCTTCTGCCACAGAGTGTACTGCTATTGGTCCCAGAAGAAACCAATGCATTCTCGAAATTCCTAGGCTGACTTCCTTTTTCATCCACCGAGTGGTCAGTACCAGTAACATGCAATCCAGCTGTACCTCTGTCTTCTAACCAACCACCATGTCCTGAGACAGTTTCTACATTACCAGCAGCTCGAGAATCTAACTCATTTCTCTGCCTTTTTGCTGCAGGACCATCCAAAGTCGGCTTCTGAACAATCTTCTGTTTTCTTGCGTTTGTCACTTCTCCTAGGGGAACTACTGATTCAGTATTTGAAAACGGTAAATTGCGTTGATTGAGATCCGTAGAAGTAGCACGTAAGTTGGCAAGACGGAGTCGTGGATCTCTACTTTTTACCGAACTTCTGACTGCACAATTATTAGCGGATTCCAAACGAATAGCATTACTAGGGTTCATTGCACCTTGTCTGCTGGAATTGTCCATTTGAGGTATAGACGAAACTCTAGTTTGTGATAAAGTTGGTGAATTCACAGCATTTGGTAGAGCTAAGGAGCTCGAAATCTCCACACCAGTATCCCCATCTCCACTATCACTCTCTTCTGAAGGGGTTGGGCTTGGAAGTCTGTTAGTCACAAGAAATGTGTTTCGACCAAATTTCTGTTGATAAGTAGAAAAAGCTTTAAGGGCGTCAGTTCCATAAGACTGCACCACTGCAGGAATTTTTGTATCAACAGCTGGTCTGGGAACAGGCCACTCTGGTCTCATTTCTCCATTGCCATAAGACAGTGCCTTTTCTAAAGGAAACATTGGCGGGGTCTCTCGTGTAGGTGAAGGGAGAGTGTCCGCATCATGATCCTTGTGAAGATCTAGCAAAGGAAGCATTGCTCCTCTGCTCTTAAAACTCGCTACTTCTGTCTTCAGCATATCCATCGTGTGGAAATCATTTTGATCTGGAGAATCTACAGACATGGTATCATGTGCAGAAACATTAGATTCATTATGTTCCACCAACTTAATTGTACCAGATTGTGTTTCTTCGCCCATAACAGTGTCAGCATTTGAAGACACAACGAAAGAACTCAGATATGGAAGTATGGCCTGTATCTGTGACAAGTGCACAATGTTATTCTACCAAAACTAGAAAAGTAGTACAAAGCAAATGTACGTTACTGAAGCCATACCTCTGTCATCTGCTCGGAAGAAAACAGAGGAGGATTTTGGCTAGTTATATGAGCAAACAACCTGGATGCGACATATTAGACCAAAAATGTATTAGGAAAGCTACCATCTATAAAATTGCCTTATACACAGCGCAATAAGCACAAATAAAACCTTGATAATACATCTTTATTCTGCTCCTTCAAGTTTTGGCTCATGGAGAAGAATACCTGCAATGGATCAAGTGTTAATGTTTAAAAGTAAACACTCTCTTCACTTGT
Source organism: Anethum foeniculum (assembly GCA_003724115.2). Classification (NCBI taxonomy): domain Eukaryota; kingdom Viridiplantae; phylum Streptophyta; class Magnoliopsida; order Apiales; family Apiaceae; genus Anethum; species Anethum foeniculum. The sequence continues at coordinate 12,722 of PHNY01276800.1, read as the reverse complement.
ACGTAGAAATAATTCTGCACACAGCTAACAACTGAAATAAAAGAATTGAAACTTTTGATAGGCGCAGTCGCACAGATATATAAATTAGCTTACATGTTTAACGGTTTGAATTGAAGCAAACGCCTTCTGAACTAAGGCATCCTTTTGAGGTATAGAATCATCAAGATGGACATTCCTTAAGCTGTCCACCAAGTTTTGTAGTCTGGAACAAACTCCCTCATACGATCTACAACAAAATTTAGAATGTTGAGACTAATACAGTATAAATACACAAAAAATCGAAACTTAAAAGCAGGACAAACGAACTCAAGGATGTAGCAACAACAGTCACGGAAAACTTACGTGTCCCCGTCATTCAAGGACAAGGTATTAAGGTCTTCGGAAATTAAATTAAGCTGCTTCTCCAGCTCATTATCACAATTAACATGAGCCGACTCAAAATCACCACTAACTAAATGACTATCCTTCACCACATCAACAGCCTCGGAATCCAAATCAATCTCACCTTCCTCCAATTCCCCCTCCTCCAACATTCCACCTTTGTACGTCTCATTATCATCCTCAACTTGAATAACAACCTTGGCACCCTCTTTACCACCATTATCAGCAGCAGCAGCAGAGTTGTTATTCTTATTTTTACTAAAATTATCATCATCATCATCAGAAGACAAGGAATTAACGTTAGAAATATCGGGAGTCTGATTCTTCATAAAATTATTAGTAATCAAATAGTGATTAAGAGGCTTATTGTTAACAGCCTGCGCCCACGCAATGTTATAAAGCCCCGAAGCATAACCACTGGAAATCTGATGATAATTATTCTGATACTTATAAAGATCCTGCATAGTCCAAACCCTAGTCGAATTGGAATTGGAATTGGAATTGGAATCCCCCAAATTATTACCACTAGCAGTAGCAGCAACTTCCTTATCTTTGTTCATCATCATCATCATCATCTTTTGGGGTTGGTCTCCTTTGCTAAAAACCTTCTCACTAATCTCCTCCACCGAACACGAATCCGAAATCTCACCTTCCTCTACATCTACATCTTCACCCTTACATTTCTCCTCTTTCTCGCTCATTCTATCAATTCAAATTCAACAAAACAAAACAAGCTATGTTAATTAAATTCGAAATGGAAAAAGGAAAAACAAGAGTATAGATACAGAGATCTGATCTGATCTCATCTCATCTCATCTGATTTAGGGGTTTGAATATGTTATCGCCTACCTTATAATTGAATTGCAAAGGAGGATAGTTGGATCGGGTAATTTTATTCTAATGTCTTATGCCCTAATTCGCGATTCAAATTGGAGACACCGCAGAGACCAATTGAGACGCCGTTGACAAGTGAAAATTTAAGTGGGTTTGATTATTCATACGACTAGGCGTACACTATTGTATCCTATTCCTATATATATAGTGGTGTGTCAAATCTACAATCCCACCCTAGTTTTAATCTTCTCCGTTCATCTCTCCACCTCACCTCATTCATCATTGTTACAATCTTTTCCTTTTCTACTTTAAATATTTTCGATCATATTATTTTTCCAAATTTTATTACCTTTTTCTGTCTACTTTTATTTGATTTTATAGATCGTTTGAAATTTTTGTTGCTGTCGGAGCATTGTTGCTCTGAAAATAAATTTAAATGTAATCGTTGATTGTTCGGAATTTATGAATCATTTTCAAAAAATTCAGTGTTTTGATCAAAAATTACATGACAGCATTAATTTTTTTTTAAATTAGGAACTCCAAATTAACCGTATGATTAGTGATCGGAATTTGTAAAATAATGTCAGATGAAAAAGGTGAGTTTTGCAACTTTTCCGATAAGAAAATTAATACTCTTAATAATTTTCGCGGAAAGTTTTAGTTCTAATTTTCGCGGAAACTTTTTCTATTGAAAACAAAATCTAACTCATAAATAAATTATATGTTAAAAAAATATAGTGCATATTTTCTTTTTACATTATTATTTAATTTCGTAGTTCATTTAATTTTCTGATTGTCAAAACATGGTTGCGATGAAAATAAATATAAAAATTATGATCGATTAGAAATTTATTTGTCATACAAAATTGTGTATATTAATATGAGAAATTTGCTTATAATTTATATTAAGTTAAAACTATCGACATAATCGTTTATTGAAAATTTGTAAAATAATATTAGACAAATATAGTAATATCACAACAATTTTGATGTAAGAAGGAATCTAGCTCTAGTATTTCCAAGAAAAAAGTTCAATTTTCACAAAAAATAATATTAGAATAAATAGAAATATATAAGAATAAGCGATAGAGGTTTTCAAGAATTTTTTCCTTTTATTCATATAATCACGATACTTACAATTTATATTAAGTTTGAACTGTCGACGTAATCATTTATCAAAAATTTGTAAAATAATATTAAACAAAAATAGAGATATCACAACAATTTTGATGCAAAAAACAATAATTAATTAATTATCAAAAAAATAATATCGAAATAAATAAAAATATATAAGAATAAGCAATAAAGGTTTTCAAGATTTTTTCCTTTTATTCATATTATCACGAGATTTTAACTATTAATCTAATTATAATACTGTCATCGTATACAATACATCAAAGTCATATTAAATAGACAGTTTATTAAATACAAAATTTTAAAAATTTTAGTAGTCTAGTATTATTCTCAAAAGTTTAGTAGTTGTAGCTAATTTACTTTTGAACGAAACTATCTTATTTCTTTTTTGATTATCTTCCCTCGTGTATGTATAAGATTGAATCGATTCCATTTCTAAAAAAATTTACTAATCCTTAACTTTTCGGGGATAATTCATTAGTGGTTGTGAATGACTTGTTTTTCAATTTTTTCGGTCTTGGTTCCATAGGAGCAAATTGACGTAGAGTCTCGTAAATACTTGTACAACTATTGTATAGTAAGTAAAATATTTAATTTTTTAAAAAGTTATATAAATATACGGGCGATTAGTTAAAGTATAAAAAGTAATAAATTATTTTAGAATTTACTATGTTATAAAATCTAGAAAAATTAATCGACATTCGAATATCAGCAGATTTAAAAAGATTTGATAAAATTTTAATTGTGTATTTTCATATTCTAAAAAGATAATTTAAAATCTAGATCGAATAAATCGTATGTTTATATATTTTTTTAAATATTTATTAAATATCAGTAAGTTTTATTAAATTTTAAATTTTGAATTTAATATTCATGAATATCAGAAATCTAAAAAAAATGGTTTAAATCCAGATTAAATGTGGCCCTACAATTTACTTTTTTTCTTTTGACAAAAAGCTGGGAATTTTATTAATTCATCAAATCTAACTCAATACAAGTTTTAACCGATAACAGTATAGAATGCTCATCAAAACTACGACTGGGGTGACCATACAATTCCCTAACAAGCTGGTCGACAACCATATTTGTGACATCCTCAAATCCGGGGTCAAGATTTAGGACTCACACACTTCTAAATAATAATAAATAAATAACATAAATAACCCTGAAAGCTACTAGGATCTACACAGGATAAGGTGTGAAACAGATCACAACTACTAATTAAAAATATAAAATTATTACAACCCTTTTTAAACAAAATTAATATAATTCCGACTTGGAATTGTCAGTCTGTATCTGTTCCTAAAATTATACAAACAAAAAGTTAAAAGCGATTGTTAGGTATGAAATGCACACAGGGGGGGTGAATGTGTGTTTCTTGATTATCTTGAAAATAATTTTCGTTATTTCAAATAAACCAAGTTGTATGCAGTAGGCTGCTTGAGCTTTGATGGCTTAGGTATGTTTTGTAGTGATAACAATTCTAATGTAAAATGCAAGAGAC
>PHNY01276774.1:38319-52532 GCA_003724115.2 Anethum foeniculum | reverse complement strand
TACTAGTCTCTTTTGAAAGAAATTTTTTTCCCATAATACATGTCCACTTTTCCTTTCCAATGCAAATATAATGACATTATTCCAAAATTAGCCTTCTTGAAAGTTGTATAACATTTAATGAAGGTTAAGTAAGAGTCTACATTCATTCATTTATGAGGGGTATAAGTGGAAAAATATTATCAAATTAATAATTTCTTAATATGCGTAATTTTTTCAAAAGAGACTTGTATTGTGGGACGGAGAGAGTAATTTTTAAATATAATTATCTTAATCAGTGAATTTAAAATTAGATTAACATTTTAAAAACATATATTTTAAAATTAAAGTTAATAAAAAATGTAAAATCAAAATAATTTGAGAAAAAGTACGTCATTACTAACATTTAACTTACGGTTTATAAGTTGTATATTTAACTTATAAGCTGGGTCGACAAACACTACTCGATAAGTTCTTACGGGTTTATAATTATAAGCAACTTATAAGTCGGGAAACAAATAGGCCAATTAATAATGTTAATGGTGTTGAGGCTCATCTTAAAATTTTAAATTCCTTTATGTCCTATACAATTTGTTAGAAGAAATTTTGAAAATACTTATATATAAGATAAAATATTAGTTTATACTTTAAATTAAATTGAAGAGATTCAAAGACCGCCATGAAGTTCGACTTTGATAAGTAAGATAAAATAGTTTATACTTTAAATTAAATTAAAGAGCTTTAAAGACCGCCATGCAGTGCGACTTTGATAAGTAATTAATTTCAAATTTTGAATTATCAGCCTCCCTGAAATTGCTCAATCTCATCATCCCGTTATAAAATTCAAAAAAGTAAAGACTTTCGCCTCAACAAAATCAAAACCAAAATCAACGATGAAGCCAAAATCTACGTGGACTAATAAATTTACAACTAACAATAAATCAATTATAATCAATATATAAATAAAATTACCGCGTTGTATGTTTCATCACGTCTCCTCGTTGAGGTCTGTGAGGAGAAACCGAATAAAAGTCATCGCATCACTTTAACTACTCTCAACCTTCTTCTTTCATCACCTATACACACACATGTATTCCTGCATACAAATCAACATCTATCTGATTCACCGACATTAATCTCTGATCTGTTGCTTTTTTAATTTCTAGTGAATTTAATTGCATAATTCACCTAGGGTTTTGAATTTAAATTTTTCTTTTTTTTAATTAGGGTTTCATGATGATGGCGGCTGATAATAATAATAATGGTTGTATAGATAATTTGTGTTTTGATGAAGATGATGATTCAGATAGGCTTTGTTTTGATATTGATACGCTTTGGGATATTATTGATGATGACAACAACAATGATCCCAATTCTTCTCAGGTAGTACTTTTTTTTATGTAATGATTACATACATGTTTTTGTTTGTATAATTGTGATTTGGATGTTGCTTTTGTAGATCCAGTTGCTTTTTTGTGTGTTGTATTTGGAATATTGTATGATTTGTTGTTTTTTTCTATGGAATTGTTGTTTTTGGAAATTTATTTATAGTGTAAGTGGTAGGTTAGAGTGGAGCTGTGTGATTGTGTTATGGATTCGGTTAGATATGTCTGCGCAGTTGAATTTAATGAAGTCTCGTGTTGAATTTAATGAGGTACCGGTACTTTTGCGGGCAAGAATTTGATTCAGTTACGGTATTATGAACGGGTATGTATGCAAATTTGGCGGGACATGGAATCTATAATGGGTTTAGAGTATTAACTCCTCTAGTTAGTGTTTTTTGTGATATTACAAAATTTTGTTCTGTGGGTGGGTGTTTGGTGTGTTTGTGTGGGGGGGGGGGGGGTTTACTGCTGATTAGACGAGGGGTACTTAAAGACGATTCTGAGAATCACTCAGTAGTTCCGATTTGGGAGAAACATAAAACCTTGTCCCGAGTGGAGTTTTCTACTTGGGCTGGTTTTAGGATTCATCTTTTTGCACAGAAATAAGATCAGTTGTGTTCTGTCATGTTTGTCATGCTTGAGACTTTGTCAGTTTCATTATCTGGACTATTAGTGCATAAGTAGCAAGCTAGGAACTGCTGTTCAATCCGCATTTCACAATCATGATATTGGAAGTATAATGAATAACTTACAGTTTTCACTCTATTTCAATATAGATGTTAAGGTGTATCAAGTAAAAAGTGCAAATGCAAATGCCACATTGAGAATATTAAATAAAGATATGAGAATCAATTCTGAAATTAAAATTGACTTCCGTTTTTTCGTCTCTCGAGTCATAGGAGTACGTGTTATTCCTTTTTCTGGGTCTTTAAATGCTCATTGCCTGATTTATATCCCTGTTCTACTAGGTAGCACTCGCTTTATGTGAGTCGATATCATTATTGCATATTGATAAATGATAACTAATTGTCTTACATACTCCACTGACATCTGTTGTAATTATTATTAGTCGGTTCCATATGGTAGCCGAAGTTACACTTTCCTCTGGGATTATTAGAATAAGATAGGATTCAAAGAAGGTTGCTGAAGCTATAGGGGTTCACTTCTGCATCATGAACTTGTCTTTGCTGCTTACTCATTATTGCACAGCTTATATATCTTTTTTTTTTGCTGATTTAAAACGCACGCAGTCATTTTACCTTTGACAAGGCTTGAACCCTCAACCTCTGTAAAGAGAGGGGGGGGGGGGGGGGGGGGGCGCTAGACTAAGAGGCCTTGAATTTAAACATCTTTGTTAAATTAGGTAAATTAATAATTTCCTTTTGCCCTTGGATACTTACACGTGTTTTTGCTTTCAGACCAAACCTGAGGATTCACCGGTAGAAATTGTGTCTCAAGGTGAGTCTGCTTTAAATGTTGTTTAATTTTTTGGGCTAATGTTAATTAATTTGTTTTTTTTTCCTCAGTCTTGATTAATATATATGTCAGTGAACAACAATATGAGGCTAAATTGTAAACTAGGATATCTTTTCTTGTTTTAACCATTCTTTCTCGGACTGGTAATAGAATTTCTGAAATCTGAAGTGCCACCTTCACTTGGGATTGACGGACCAGGATCTGATGCATGTTCCGTTTCATACAACTCAGAAGCTTCGGATCCTAGGGCTGGAAGTTCTGAAGGTTCGTCAAACTCTGCTGGGAAGTCTGTCATAATTGATGGTGAAAATCAATATTATTATGAACAAAATGGTACTCCCAAGTGCACGTTACCTGGAAGTTTTGCAGACTGGAAATCTAAAATACCTTCGTATTGTAGCGAAGGTATAAATTTGAGTTGCAAGTAATCGTTATCTATTCATTTTTGCTTTCTTTCCGTGTTTCTGATATAGGAAGGCTTTAAAAGAATTCTACTTTTAGATGTTGAAAAATCTGATTTTCAAGCAATGCAGATATAACTTAAATATGGGAAAATGATACATATACTATATTTTCGTAATGTCCAGTATAAGTCTTCCTATTTGATATGATGTTAGTTGTTTATTGTATGTTAACTGTGTTTGACTACAACTTGGATTGAACTCGGGTTTCCGGATGATTCAGGTCTGACCCACAACTTGTCTACAGAGAACTCTGATATTACATATGGATCATATGGTGATTTAGTGGACAGGAACTTACATTCCCTTGGAGCACCACACATAGAGGAATCTGCTGCCGTGAATGCTTCTTTATCTTCGCAGAGTGCATTCTATGCAGAATGTAGGGATTATGGATTTGAAGGCATAAACTTTCCCGTCTCAGAAAATCCTGAAGCTATGGAATTCTATGATCAGAATAATATTGGTCTGGGAAGTACATATTTTGACCCCCCAATACAGTGTTCTACTGAAAATTTTAGTAATGAATATGTTGACAACAATGTTGAGATGGCGGCTTATGTAAATGATGACTTTGAGATGCTTCAGAGTCATGGTAAATGTTCGGAAAATACAGTGAAGCTCAGTCCTCTAGGAATCACTAGCGGATCATTCTCAGCTGCTCCAGATACAATGAACTCTGGTATCAGTATGATGAAAGACAGTAAAAGAGGGCCAGATTGCATCTTACCAAATTACAGAATTTCAGTTGATAATACTGATTTTGACCAAACAGTTGCAAAGACATACTCGTCACAGATTATGTCCCAGATGACGTCAAATTCGTGCAGCAATGAGCAAGCCAGTTGTGTGAAGGATGAAAGTAGAAATCTTCGAAATAATGTGACTTTGAAGGATGCTGTAGGCAGAAATTTTTTTGGTGTCAATAACAAAGTCCATATCAAGAAGCAAGCATTTCAGTTGAAGGATGAAGAGAAGGATGGGTGGCATGCAACACAGAGCAGTTCCAAGAGTACTTCCCTGGATTTGGATGATGTGGCTGATAGGAAATCTTGTGAGATTGCTGATGGATTGTACACTAATAAAGGTCTAAGACAACCCCTTACTGGTAAGCTGGTTTCCACTATACGTAAAAGTCAGGGGATTGCAAAGGATGAAAGAAGTGATGTATATTTTGCATCTAGTAAAGCTAGCCATTCTTTTGGCAATGATGATAGTTGTATGATTATTAGTCCATTTGCCGACGGTCCTTGCCTAGATAGCTCGAAAAGACCTTGTCTCAAGCAATCAAAACAGTTAGTTTCTCCAAAGGAAGATATGGATGCTAGATGGGCTCGATCTCATAGTAGGGATTCTTATTCCTTGAAAGGTAGACACCAGACAGTTCATCGTGATTCATGGGTGCAGAAATCTAATGTTAACGATGATCCCGATATATGTATTCTGGAAGATTTGAGTGAACCTGCAACCCGACATCAACCATCAATGAATGTTAAGTTAAATATTCCATCACGTAGCCCTTCATTAGTTGAGTCCCACAATCACATTGATGTAGGAGGTGCGAGACTTAAGACCAAAGATGAGAGACTCATTTTTCGTGCTGCAGTGCAGGTGAGCTTTGGTATTTTTGTTTAACATTGCATTATTTGCTGTGCGAGAGTGGTAACTGTCTGTTTTATTACCAGTATGTCGAAGTATTGAACCGTGTGCTATGAAATGTGAACTTAACTTTTTAAAACACTTAATGTCCAATTAAACAGTACTGAGTTGTACTCCCTATTTATTTAAACTAGTGAGATAGCCCTATATTACTATTAAATGGAAGCTCTAGAATTTGTGTGCAGAATTTTGTGTGGTTAAATTAATTTTTAGAAATTGTTTGAGTCCGAAATCAGATGTTCAAATTTAATAATGAAACCACTTCTTGAAATGTCTTAGTAATCAATATGCCCCCATTGTCATTTTAGTTAACTCTTTTTTATCATCGTTATTATTGAAAATATATCCACTTTGCATTTGTGAAATTAAAATCTGTCTACTTAATTTGTTTGCTGAACATGCCCATGCAGTTTTTGTTAAAATTACTTAAAACGTAAGGTGAAAAATTATTGTTCTTGTTTTTCAATGTTGACACTGATTTGTGGTTGGTATTGTAAATTTGTAATAACATCATACCATGAAAACTATATCACTATGACAGTATCTTCCAGAATTTCTAGCAATAGTAGCAACAAAATTACTTTCGTGAAGCATATATTGATGCTCACATCTGTACATACATCACTTATTTGTGGTTTAAGCATTTGACATGTTATTGCAAGAAACCCTCCCAAACTTTCTATTGGCATGACTAACGCAAGAAGGCAGCTAAATCCTGAGGGCTAAAAGTAATTAACCTCGAGGCAGTTCAAATATGTTAGGAAAAAGGAATATAAGGGTACACAAGAATTCCTTAGTTGCTTATCAGAATTAGGCTGAGCACTTGTAGGGTGAGCAATGTATATAATTATTAGAATTTTGGGGGGGGGAGGGGGCAGGAAGAATTTTTTTTTTTTTTTTTTGAGAAATGTGAAGAGAAACACATTGGAACTGTCAACTCTTGAAAGTGAGGAAATTAATATGTGACAAGGTCAAAACTAAACAGCATTCTAAGCTCAATATATTTAGTCTATATCATTTGTAAATTTATAGTTTGGTAGTTAATATCAAAGAAAATCTTATCATTCACACTAATTTGGTTACAAATTAATCTGGCCTGTTTACAAATTAATTTGTGTTTGAGATTTCTGTATATTTAGCCTGTTTAGTCTCCGTTTCCTCTTGTGTCTTATAACAGAAGGGAAGTACCTTTTGAGGTACTTATTTCTCTTACATGAAGACCCAAACAGTAACATTATTTGTCACTTTATGGTAATGTTGTTTATTACTGTTATTCTTTCTAGTTACTGAAGGGTAAAATTGCTTGAAATAGTAAGATATTTAAAACCTGTAAATTAATGCATGATTATTATACATATCAATTTTTCCCGTTGACCTTGTATGTTTTCGAATGTCCAAACTGTTTAGTGTAACTGCTAGGTCTTTATTTTCATGTATGTTTCTTGATTTTTGGGTTTCTTGCATCAGTATATTTATTATTGAATTCTGTTTTCCTTGATTGTGCACATTGTAGGATATATATCAGCCGAATTCCGAGGCTATTCCACCTGATGGTCTCTTGGCAGTCCCTCTTTTAAAGCACCAGGTCTGTAAATAGAAGCTCAATATGACTCTTGCAGGACATGATTTTGGAGCTTTTGAGCTGGTTATTGACATTGTAATGGAAATTTTTGAAAAAAACCTAGAAGTTTTATCGTCTATCTACCTGTAGTACTAGAAGGATCCTTCCATTTTAAAGTTTAGTTTGACCTTATTAAGGTCAAATTGACTAAATTTAAATTTTAAATATTGATGAACTAAATATTGAAGTAGTGTGATCAATTTGAACAAAAGAAGTCAGATTAGATAAAGTAATTGGACAGATAGAGCAGTTATTATATATTGGACTATAAATGATTATGCCATTATCATTAAATCATAATTATACAGTTGCTCTTATATTCTTGTAAATTTGAATTTTGGAAGGTGTTGAATATATGAATAAAGAATTCATTTAATTACATGTAAATTTATTTTGCGGTTATGTTAGGACTTTCAATATGCTTGTAATATAATGGAGTTGTAGTATCAAATACATCAAATTATTTTTTAAATTTGAATTATATAAATTCCTTATTGAAAAGGTACAAGGCTCCGGCAATATTATGTCTTTCTAAAAATCACGTGTACTTGTGTTTTTTATCTTAATAGTATAAAGTGGCCTTTTAGGTGTCACAGAAAAATCAGACACTTTGCTCTCACATTTCTTTCACCTTTTTTGCTCTTCAATCGGGTTCTCGGACATTCTTAATCGAAATAAGTTGATATTTTTGACAGCGAATTGCTTTATCATGGATGGTCCAAAAGGAGACGAATAGTGAACACTGCTCTGGAGGAATTTTAGCAGATGATCAGGTTGGGTTTCTTTCATTTTTTCATACTGTCTCCATTGTTAAATATTCCTAAGGAAATGATTAAAGAATATGATCTGCTATATATCTTGTTAAATATTGAACACAAGTACTTCTTTGCTAAGTAGCTATAAAAAAAAAAAAGCTTTGTATTGTGGACAACATAAAAAGGACAGGAGTATTTCTTAGTGTTTGCAAGTTGCAATCTACTGTGAAAAACTAGCTCTTCGTGTTCTGTGTTTCTAATATATTCACCATGGCAGGGGTTGGGCAAAACAATATCAACCATTGCACTTATATTGAAGGAGAGATCTCCATCTTCGAAAATTTGTTCAGTTAATAACCGGAATATGGATATGATAAATCTAGATGATGATGATGATGGTGGCACTTCTGGGCTTAGCTTGCCAAATCAAGGCAATGTTTCATGTCCTGTAATCGAAGACCCATCTGTGCAACAGAAGGTTAGGCCAGCTGCTGGAACATTGATTGTTTGTCCAACAAGTGTTCTTCGACAATGGTCTGAAGAATTGCTTCATAAAGTAAGCAGCAAAGCTAATCTTTCAGTATTAACATATCATGGGGGAAACAGAACGAAGGATCCTTTGGAGCTGGCAAAGTATGATATTGTCCTGACCACATATGCAATTGTTAGTATGGAGGTACCAAAGCAGCCACTTAATGATAAAGATGACGAAGAGTTAGGAAGGAAAAGTCAACTCCAACTAGTGGGACATCCATCCACTAAGAAAAGAAAATACCCTCCTAGTGAAAAATCTCTAAAGGGTAAGAAGGGTGACAGTGAATCTGAATCTGTTACTGGCCCTCTTGGCAAAGTTAGGTGGTTTAGAATTGTTTTGGATGAGGCCCAAAGCATCAAGAATTATAAGACACAAGTTGCTAGGGCTTGTTGGGGCCTTCGTGCTAAACGTAGGTGGTGCTTATCAGGCACCCCTATCCAGAATTCTATTGATGATCTGTACAGCTACTTTAGATTTCTTAAATATGACCCATATGCTGTATTCAAGTACTTCTGCTCCAAAATTAAGGCTCCCATCAACAAGAATCCAGCTGATGGATACAGAAAGTTACAAGCTGTCTTGAAGACAATAATGCTACGTCGCACAAAAGGTAAGTTAAATGAAAATACTTGTATATCCTTGCAAGGCCTTTGTGCCAACCACTTGTAATTGAAATTCTTTTACCTGTCTTGTGCCATTTTAATTGCTTTTAATACTTCTTTATTGAATACATACATGCTACAAGGACCCATTTTTATTTTTGTTAGTAAATTTTGCCCATAGGGACATTTCTTGATGGAGAACCGATAATAAATCTTCCTCCGAAAACCATAGTGCTGAAAAAAGTGGATTTTACGATGGAAGAGAGAGACTTCTATACCACACTGGAGGCTGAATCACGGGCTCAGTTTGCAGTATGTTTTAAATTTTTAGTAATTGTGGTATTATTTTGCAGATGCTATATTCATATTGTGGTTCTGCTTCTTTGTTTTCTCTATACATTTGATTAAAATTGCTATGTTGTTTCAGAAATATGAAGCTGCTGGAACTGTAAAACAAAATTATGTTAATATTTTGTTGATGCTTCTGCGCCTTCGGCAAGCTTGCGACCACCCTCTTCTTGTAAGAGGATGTGGTTCTAGCTCCCCGTGGTTTTCTTCTGTTGAGATGGCAAAGAAACTATCTCCAGAGAAGCGAACTTCTCTATTAACCTGCTTGGAAGCCTCTTTAGCAATATGCGGCATATGCAATGTATGTAGTATTTTAGCCTCCCTTGATATCTATCCCTTTGTTGTTAATATTGAAGTGAGATTTCTTTTTCTGTACAGATCCTCAATAATTTATATGCGTTTTAGTTTGTTTGATGTCTTTGATATAAAAATATGATTTTTTTAAAAAAAAATATTTTTTTACGGAGATTTATGTAAATCTTTTATTCTTTAGATGTTGAATTATGTAACCAGCATGGTTTCTTTCAGTAGTATAATATGGTTGTGCTTTGGATTGCCCTTGGCCTATATAATCTTTTGATAAACTGAACAAAAACAATTGTCTTTATCTGTGTTGTGGACCTTTGCATGTCTCTCGTAGAGAATTAAAGGATGCTGCAATGTATGGACTATTGGGTCCCATTGATGTACATATATGTACAGTTTAAAAGAAACGCTATTACTTATCTGGATACTTTTGAATTCATTAACTTCATTATTCTGAAATTTTGCATATTTTTTTCTGAGTATAGTGACATTGAGTAGACATCATATAGGATTTTTTAATTGGTTCTCTAAAAATCTTTTGAAATCTGCCAAGCATAACTAAAAAGAAATCTCTCTCTTTTGGATGTTTACCGTCTTATAGATATAAATCCGTATCGTTCTTATGGTTGAATGGATCAGTTTATTAATTAGACTGGCTTCAGTTTTTTGTGTGCAAATATAACAACTACCACAACAAGAAGTGTCATTCCCTTCATAAAAGATATTACTAAATTTGTGATGACAATAAAAGATCTTGATTCCTGATGCCTACCTGCATCAATATCAGTTAAAATGGTCAATCCTTGGAAAATTACAGGTTTGATAATATTTACCCTGTGTATTCTGTCATCCTTTCTTTACAGGATATTTCTAGTTCTAGTGACAATAAGAGAGAACAATTCCTGTTAACTACTTGCATCTATAATTCTGTACAAGTTAAAATTGGACGTTTCTTGGACTACATGATTGATCATAGGATTATCTCATGCTTTTACTATTAGAGGTTTCATAAATATGAAGATGTGCAGATTTATATGGCAGAAAATGTGTTAGAAACAGTAAATTGATTAGGTTAATTTTGTATGTTGTGTTATGAATTATGATTGTGCCTGCAATGTATTGATAAGTTAAGAAGGTACTGGTTTATCCCCTTGTCCTTATTCTGAAATTATAGTCTTGTAGTGTTGGTCTCTGAATTCCTTTTCAGCAAAGTGTTGGGTTATATGCTCAAGGACTAATTGATATCTTATATTCTTCTAGGATCCACCTGAAGATGCTGTTGTTACAAGCTGTAAGCATGTATTTTGCAATCAGTGCATATCTGAACACTTATCAGGCGATGACAATCACTGTCCTACAAGAAACTGCAAAGTTCGCCTTAGTGTATCTTCTGTCTTTTCTAAAGTGACTCTCAAGACATCTATTTCTGAAGGCGTGGAAAGTGTTACTGATTATTGTGATTCATCGCCAGCTGAGACACTTCAACCTTGTTCAGAAGGTGGCCCATTTGATTCATCTAAAATCAAAGCTGCTGTTGAGGTTCTGCAATCCCTGTCCAAAAGTCAATCAACACATGTAACTAGTTCGTCGATGACTATTGATGGTGGTGTTCATAATAACCAAAATATGGATTTGGATAGTGGTTCAAGTAGTTTGGTTTCTTCAGTGGGAGAGAAAGCCATTGTATTTTCTCAGTGGACGAGGATGCTTGATCTGCTTGAAGCTTGTCTTAAAGACTCTTCTATCAATTACAGGAGGCTTGATGGAACAATGTCAGTAATAGCCCGAGATAAAGCCGTGAAGGATTTTAACACTCAACCAGAGGTTAGGAGTTTTTTCGTTTGTTCTTTTTAGTTATCGTACTTTCCAGTATTTTCTATTGTTGCATTAGATTTAGTTCGAACGACAATTTTGTTCACATTTGAGTTTTTAGCCTGGGGTGCACTCCATGGCTGGCACTGCATATTCAGACTTTTAAATCTTAAGGATTCCGACAACTGCTAACCTCCATATCTAATAGTTAAAATCAGTTTGAGATTGGCTATAATCTTTGAGAATCAGTTTTGGCTGTTTGTTGGCCATGGTATCGTGAAATTATAAGAAACTTGCTTGGTACTAGTAAAATTAAAATTGGCTTGAGATTTTGTTGTTTCTCATCCCCATTCTTCAAGGACATATATGTCGAGCTACTTTGAGTATTTTTCACTGTCTGCCTATGCTATTTATAATAATGCTGAGATTTACCGGTTTCATGTATCTTCTAGGTAACTGTTATTATTATGTCTTTGAAAGCTGCAAGTCTCGGGTTGAACATGGTTGCTGCCTGTCATGTCCTTCTCCTGGACCTTTGGTGGAATCCTACCACTGAGGATCAGGCAGTTGACAGAGCCCATCGGATTGGTCAGACTCGTCCAGTTTCAGTATTGCGCTTAACTGTAAAAGACACTGTAGAGGATAGGATTTTAGCGCTTCAGGTACCCTTCTTGTCTTTCTGTATTTCATTATGCTGCACCTATCTATTATTTTGACCTATAATTTGTTGACAATTTTTTGATCATTTCAGTCATTGCTCTTAGATAATAATTTCATTAAGTTTTAATATTTTTAACTTCATTTCCTCGTGTGTTAACTTGGGATAAAATACAGCTGTTTTAGTCACCTGTCAGGGTAGGGTAGGCAGTAAGATGACAGTAGTATTACAACATCAGTGGTAATAAATTTTGCAATAGAAGAGATTAAATTGAGATTGTATATTAATGCAGGGGTAATTGAGTCATTCCGGTTAGGTAGTAGTGGAGCATATTTATATTACTATACTAGTTCTGAATGTAATCTTTTTATTATGTTGAATATTATGAAAATGGATTTATTCTACCAAGCTATCTTTATCCCACGAAAGTCTGCATATCTATCTCCCTCTTTCCCTAATCTATCTATTCTATTTCTGTATCTCTGCTAATTCTCTGTATCTTTACTTACTATTTAAATACAGTCACATAGAGGAAACTCCAAAAATAAACAAAAACACAAGTACAAACCTCAGTTCCTGCAGCACTTTTATGTGATTCTCTTATAATAATTGTACTAGGTTTATCCTTCGTATAGATATTTATTTAAGAATTCTTATATTATTTTGTTTCTGGGCTTGGACCTGTATTATCTCGCCTGTATTTCTCTTGGGAGCTTGATGACTCGTTAAATAACACCCTGATAAGGGATAAATATGAAACCAACGAGTAGGGCCATCAAGTGTTCTACTGGAAATTCTTTAAAATGTCAACATTTTTTTTTGCACAGGAAACATCAACATTTTTTATTTTTTTTTTGGTGTAAAAATCACTGTTCTGATGGTAATGTGTCTTTTAAATTACAGGTCTAATAGATTGATAGTTTGGTACAGTATATTTTACCCGTGATTTTTTTCTTTCCGTTTAAATTATTTATACAAATAAAATAGGACAAAGTCCGGCTGATCATTGTGCCTTAAGATAGTAATAGTTATTATAGTATTTTAAGATAAGACGGGCAGACATTTGCAATTGAGCATCACTAATGGCTGTACGACTTTAGTACCAAACCAAACCAAACGTACCCAGTATATCCTAGAGCGGGGCCTGGGGAGGGTAAGATGTACGCAGACCCCCTATCTTGAGAGTAGGGAGGCTGTTTCCGCGAAGACCCTCGGCTTAGTGCATAATACATAAAATAGTGTGTGATGTTGTACGACTTTAGTAATTAGTAGTAATCGTTAAGAATTCATTATGTCAACACTTGCTTTAGAGCAGCTTTTCCAAGTTACGTGCATATGGAATATATTTGTTTTGCGAGAAGGGGCTTAGTTTTTTAAGTTTGTAGAGTGCCCGGATTAGATTTGCTTTAGACGTGGACCTGTTATAGTTGCTTTAACAAAGGAACTTGGACAAATCAGTGTTGCAGTAAATCAGTTTGGTTTACTAATTAGGTGTCAGGATACACCTGAAGAACTTGTCTTGCATTTAAACCCTGGGAGAAACAGCGAAGAAACAACAAAGTACAGTACTTCAGTAGCACTTAGAAGATTATTTAATCCTTGTCGAACAGCAAAATATATTGATTTTATTGAATTAAATTTTCACAGTATTAGTATGTAGTAAGTTCATCCCTTCAGGGGTTGAATATATTGTTGTCAGTATTTGGCTATTCAGTTGCTTTTGATTTATATATAGTTGTCAGTATATGCAATGCTGTTGTGTTGCTTTAGTTTATCTGCTTGTATGAAGATCTGATTGCATAGAGGTTCGAGATTCCGTTTTTATATGTATTTTATTTGTTCTTCCAGTGCAAGTGCCTAGATGTTCATTTTTTTTGGTTTGTTTTTGGTGTTGTAGCAAAAGAAAAGAGAGATGGTTGCATCCGCATTTGGAGAGGATGAGACTGGTAGTCGTCAAACTCGTCTGACTGTTGAGGATTTGCAGTACTTATTCAATGTATAATTCAGGGTTCGTTCTAGGAGAATTTTGTTATCTCAACATGTGTTTCAATGGATTCGGGCAAGAATTAGCAGTGTGCAGATAATTATAGCCTGCATTGGGAAAAGGTGTATTGGTTGATAGAGTATGTGTTAGTTATATTTCTGATAAATAGTTCCAGCAGTCGATCTTTTGTATAGGATTGAGAAGTTCATAGATTACACCAGTTGGTGAGAGGCAATTTTATCCACAGATACAATCATCTGAATTGTAAATGGCATGAACGTTTTTCCGGCTGACACAACATATAGATATCATAGTTTGATTTGTCAGAATTATCGCAATTTCCTATCTGGTGGTGTTTATTGTAGTTCTAATCTCCAGAATTATTGCTATGGGTCATGGATGATGAATTCTGCCAAATTATATATAAGTTGCTACAAACTGAACATTGCTAGTAGAGTTAAAGAATTCTATAGTTTGTTGTGATCACCAGGACTATCTGAATCATCTCCCATCATTTTTGAATTCAACAATTACTATTTTTATTTTTGTTGTTTCCTTTTTAAAACAAAAATTGTTTTAATAGATAATACTCCCTCCGTCCAAGTGATTTCTTATCACTTGGATTGGACACAGAA
>PHNY01276774.1:25389-38257 GCA_003724115.2 Anethum foeniculum | reverse complement strand
TTAAAGTTTTTAAATTATTAAAATTTTACTATTTTAGGAAAGTTTTGAAATGTAAAGAATTGGATGGGACATCCCAAAATAGAAAATGATAAGAATTGAAATGGACAGAGGGAGTAATATTATACATTTGTTTGGGTAATAAAGCGTTCATTCTTCAGCTATGGATTCGGTGTTTTAACATCATTTTATAATGTTTTCAGTTCTTGACTTGAAATTTCTTATTTTATTTGCCAAATTATTTAAAACTGTAAAAAGAGTGAGAATCATTTTATACACTTGTGTTTTTCTACTTCCCCTTGGTAAAAAAAAGAAGTAAAAATATTTTCCAAATACGGAGGTAGATTTTGCTCTGCGATACAGTGATTACCGAAAGGAAAAAAAAAGGCTTCAAGTACATATTGCATATTAAAATTAGTGGTATTATTTATAATAGTTAACGGTACAATGATATAAAAATTCATAAACATATTTTCGGAAATTTTGTACTACAATTTGATGGGTGTTTTTTTTTTTTTTTTTTCTAAATTATCTAGGTGAAATTGAGGTGTTGAGCCTCTAAAATATCGGGTTCATAATGTTGAATATTTAATGTCTAACATATTAGACAATTTTTTTTTGTTTTTGTTTTGTTTTTGTTTTATAATGTTATGCTCCCCACGTGTTTTGTTTCTGGGTTTTGATGAAAGTTAAGATTGTTTTGGAAATCTGAGATTGATGTTGGATAGGAAGGAGGTTTTCGTTAGTGTGTCTGGTGGGTGAGTTGAAGTTATTGACTCAGAACTGACTCAGTGGGTAGTTAAGCAGTGTTTGGCCTTGGCTCATGTCTCACACAGGATCAACAACATTTATCCTTTTTGCCCGGTTGTTGAAAAACCACTACAATAGCTAACATGCAAAGCCTGATTCTTTAAGGTATTACTACTTGATACTATTCTTTTCTTCAAAAGTTGTGAAATTTAATCATGTATATATTTTTTCTATATAGCATTTAGATATTCATGATTTCCATCATCTAGTGAATAATCTACCCCACAAGCCCACAACACGATGAGAATCACATTTTGGTTGAAAGAATTAGTATATAATTAGTAAAGCAAAATGTATGTGTGTAATCCCTTTTAGTTTAGTGGCATTCCTTTTTTTTTTTTTTTTTGAAGTTGAGAGTGCTGAAGTTATACATTATTATGGTAATTATTCGAGATGTGTTAATTAACTATGACTTGGTGATGAGAAACTTCTTTTTTGTTTTTATTTAGTGGGGGACACAAAATATTAATTTAGTCATGTCCAATATTTAAGTGTTGGCATCTCAGCCATTATCAAGAACTGTTGAGGCACATATTCCGTTGGAGAAACCAAAAACCAAGTTCTTTATGAAAGAAGAGCATAATGTTATTTGGTATGTAGGGGAGACATAGTGTAAACTTTGAACTATTAATATTATGATAAGATAATAAAGTTGATTCAGAAAACGAGAGCAAGGTATGAAGATATAATATACACTTGGTCAGAAATTCGGTAAAACACATAGAGATACCTTCCATTTACTTATTCTTCATAGGTTTATTCGTCAAAAGTCTGTGTGTTGATGATTCGATGCTAATACTTTCCAGAAATATTGTTATAACATTCCCTTATAAGCACACTTCTATCAAACTGTGAAAAGGGTGGATCCATTGCACCAAAAATCGTGTGGGATAGGTCAAATAACTTAGAGTACTCCTATTATACTTTCTTTAGTGCCTTCTTCAGTGGTAAGGATTCTAGAATCTAACCACCTTAGTCCTTAGCTATATAGATTGTATGACCTTAACTTTTAATTACCAATGCTACTAAAAAAATCTGAAATGTGAAAACTACAAAAAGTTGTTCAACAGTCTTGACCAGTAACTCTGAATTTTTAACATGATTTAATTAAAAGTTGAGGTGTTGGGTGCTAAAACATTAAGGCCAGATGATGTGAAAGAAGTTTCATATCATCTTTTATTTAATTTAAAAAAATTAATTCTATAAATTTTGTTGTCCAACAGTCTGACAGTCTGCTCTCTTGTAGTGGTAGTGGAACCCAATATAAAATGAATTGTGTTTATTGTTATTGTTTTGTTGTTTTCTATGGTTGGGTTTAACATACATTATTATATGTTTTAGAATAAAGTGACTCTGCACTAAGAGGTTCAACTTGCCTACTGCCATGTCTAATTTTATCATACGAGCCAACCTTCTACTGACATTTGACACATACAAACCACATTCAAGTACTTGGGAAGCTTAGTTTCCATTTCAGAGCTAGTTTTTCTTTTGCAAGGAGTTGTAATTATGAAAACGATTACTGTCATATCACTAAATGCGGTATAACATCACACCTTTCGAAAATGATATGTAGGTTTCAAAGTATGCAATCCTTTTCTTAATTTAAAGTCTTTCGTTAACATTTAACACGAGAATTAGTAAGGATGAAACATAGTATGGGGATATCATAATTGATATATGATCCAACTCTTTGCACTTAATTTTATCACATGTATGCTTCAAAATCTTTCCAAGATTTAAAGTTGCTATGATGTTAAAGATATATTATGATCTAATTAAGCCCTCCTGCAAACACCCGGAGGTTGAAGAGCTCATAACTTGACTGGTAAAAGAGCTGAGGGTGGGAGGAGTCTCGAGTTTAAACACTCCTTGCCCCCAAGATTCTCATAATTAATTTGGACATTATTGGGTGAATTAAGCCCCTTAAAAATGGGACCCTAGTGATCCACTCTCAACCCCAAAATGTGCTTTCAAGTCGGGGGTGTAAAAATTATAATATAATCCAATTCCGGTTAAACCCTCCTCGTAACACTTCAGGTTTAGGAGAGTTGTTCACTGATCATATCTTAATATCCTACCAGGATCAAAAGCACTAGTGTCACCCACTCAGTGTAAACCTGTACACCTGCACTATGGATACAATATAGATAAATGAATTTAGTATAAGGATGTTTATCTGCACTAAGGATAAAAAATCGATAAATGGATATAGGATAAAGAGTGGATAATAATAAAGAAATTTTTTGTTCTGAATTCTCACTCCTCTCGACAAATCAAATTGAAATTGCAAGTACATTGGCTAAAACATTTTAAATTTGTACTTATAAAATATTCTACCCTACTTTAACGTTGGACACCATGAGACTGTGTGAAACAAGGAAGCAATGTCTATAATAAAGATTCACAGTACTTTAATAATTATCGTTCTTGTACTGGAGCTAATACTCTAATTCTCATATATAGGGAGTGGAGAATATGATAATCGTGCACAACTTTAGGACAACAGTCAAGAAAATGACACTCTTAATAGTGAATATTTATCTGTATGAACAAGGTAGAATACCGCATGTGGTTTATATCTTGTAAAACATTATCTATGCATTCTGACTTCTCAAGGGAACAATCATCTAAAATTTTCCATTTCATCAGTAAATTCTATATTTCGTACACATCCTTGCCATGATAATTATGATGTTAGCATGCTGATTTTTTTTTTGTCAACCTAACAAAAGGGATAAGCTTCTTCATTTAGTTTGAACTTCCATTCATGGAGTGATTTCTGGATTTTGCATTTTTATTTTCTATTATGGCGATTTTAACTAAATATAATATGTGCATATGTAAATATATATAAACTTTAAATGTATCAATGTATGTATTAGTCTTAAAGATAGTTTCATGTAGAAATTAAGCATGATGTAGTTCTCTTGGTCAATGGAGACTATAAAGTATACCATTCTCGAGTAGACAAAAAGTGAATGGCACCCACCCACCCTCATACCCACCCATCCACACACGTAAAGTATCGGATTATTAAGAAAATTTGACATGGTCAGTTATTGGAAACATTCTCTTGTTGCTGCATTTCCTTTATGCATTAAAACTGAGCAATTCAATAAATGCTTCAGTAAGCCTTTTTAATGTGGCTTTCATTGTCAAGCTTTTACTCACCATTACAGCCCTTGTGAATTCTTCAGGACATTATTTACTTTAGTAAAAATGCATTTGTAGGAGATCTAATGTAATTTAGCAAGAGTACTGTTATACTGTATCTAAGGTTTTGAATAGGTTTAGAGGGAGACAGCTATCTGATCCACAAGGAATAAATACCTAGAGAAAACCAGAAAACTGAAAAGGGAATTTTTCTTGTTCTTATACTAGTTGTAAGATGTAGGACCTTATATATATGATCTGACAATTGTAGGATAATAGCTCAAACGTCTCCAAGTATGCGGATTTGACAGTTCTAGTTATAAGATATAATGATGTTTATTAACTATACATTTGAGGACATGGCTAAACTATGTATACATGTGTACACGCGTATAGAATCCACACACACGGTTAAACACCAGGGAATAAATGTTTTAATTCTCTTTCAGATAAATTTATGATGATCTTCTGCACTGGTTCAAATTTTTATTTTAATTACTTGCCAAGTCCACAGTGAAATCTAGTATGCATGTGATTTTATAGGAAGTCTTAATGATTTCCTTGTTAATTGTTTGTTGATTATTATTGTGCTTGTAAACGTCCTCAAATTAAGTAAAATTAAAAGATTAAACACTTCATTGTTGTGCCTCAAAGTTTAACAGGATGTGTCATGTCTCTTGATGTTTATATTTGTGATACATGACAACCACAGGGACACGCTCAGGCAGGCATATCTGTACATGTATATGCTTCTTTTCAAACCCAAACTTCTTAGAGAATTCAATTGATTTCACAGGTACAGGTTCCACACAGGAGCCGTGCACGGGCAAGGTCAAGCGTTAACTCTTATGGTAATGGGCAGAATATGTTTTACTTACACAGGTACCATGATATGTGTTCAAAGATGAGTGTGTGGCACACGTGATATAATCCGAGTTATAGTTACCTTTGCACAGACTTGCACCTTTATTTATGTAACAAGATCTTAGTGGTGGATAAGTTACATAAAGGAGGTGGAGATTTATTGGTCAGCACTAATTTAATGATGCTGTGCCTGGTGTAGGATGTCTAGTGGTAGAAAAACCCATCTTTTGGTGCCAAAAGTATCCGGTAAATGTTGGCTAATACTTTTGCATATAAAAGCAGCATTATAATATAAAAGTGATTTCATTATAATATAAAAGTGATTTCATGATATTTTTTGTTAACCAGATGCCAAATATATGTCACAACATTATATATTATCCAAGACTTGTCAAGTTCTCAGTGTATTGCTGATGAACTTTTATTTTGATACGCAGTATGAATGACAAACTTGTGTGTGATATTTCTATTATCATATTGTTGACCTGCACTGTTCTTAACCATTGTCATTTAAAGCAATTTCTCCATAATTTAGAACTACAGGAAGCTTCAGGTAAGATCATTGGAAGGAAAGAATTGCAAAAGATAACCAACTAATTACGATGTGGGGATTAAACTATTGTTTATAAACTACTTAACTTGATATATAAGATTGAAACCTTTGGAGCCTAAAGATGCAATTAAATTAGGGATGACTAGATTGCTGAACGTTCATGCACATGAGGATGACAAACACCAATAAATACTAATCAAATAATCAAGAGAGTGTTTCTGTCTCATTATTCAACTAATAAAGTTAAATTCCAGGTCATAATTTAACAAATAAAATTTGTTGCTAGTTACCATCTCTTTTCCTCACCTTGACCTTAGACCAAAGGCAGGTTTGCCACAAAATTCCTTTTTTTTTTCTTTTAATGATGAAGTTTTGCAAAATCTCAAGGTATATTAATGGCTCTACAATCTTGAAATTATGTCACTATGTCTTACTGTCTTTTCACTGTGCACTCGAGCGTGAAAACCATGAATACTACTATCAAGGAGCCGGGTCTACTTGCTAAATAATCTTAGTATATATATGTCATATTTTTTACTGTGCCTTCAATGTGTATAAAATGAGTCCTACAGTCCACGACCTGGTTCTATTTGCTGAATAATATGCCACAAGCTACATGGTTCAACCTTTTAGTTTACAGTTATTACGTTGATGTCCTTTACAACATTTATTGTATATTTGTGCCAAATGATAGGTTTTTATTAAGGAATTTTTATAAAGAAATCTGTTCAAATTTCCCTGTCTGTTAGTTAAGATTTTGTAGTGCTTTTGGCACTATCTAATCTTTTTACACAAAGGTACTGATATTAATCTCTCTAAGTTGGTGCAAGGTTTTTAGAAGAGAAGATGATTATGTTGTTTATATTCAAGAAGACGTCTAGAGTTCAATTCTCACCTCCTCTTCTCCCAACTAAATACTACTCCCCGCCTTAGTCTTCCTACTTCCGTTTCCTTTTTGGCTCCATCAATTTATAATCCCATAGTTTTATTTTGTCGTGCACAACGTTTTACAAGTTTTTATGCTCTTTTACTTTTGTCTCACCATTTAGATTGGAGTGGGTGATATGATACTCTAAAGTACAAACAACTCTTCACCTTTTCCGAAATGGATGTAGAGACAAACGAAACTGAGGAAAGACAAATCTATGTTTAGAGTACACAATCAAAGTTATGTAAACTATGAATATAATGAGTTATTCATTTCAAGTTCAAACTAATAGACTGACATTTCTATTCTATGTTATTCCAATTTCATGGTATATATGTCATAAATACATTTTCATCGTAAATGACAATAAAAGTAGTTGTTTTCAGAGTCAGGGATAACCAGTGGCAAAGGCTATCCCCCTCCGCCTCCTCCATGACAATGACAAGATCATGGGTTTGAATCCTATATCTCCTTTAATAAAAATACATAACGTGCAACTTATAAAAGTTGAGTACATACTATCCCAAATGAAGAAAGACGGGACAGCCTTATTGGCTACTACCTTCTGCTTCATAAAAGACATTTTTGTACTCCAGATAACTTTAATAGAATTAGTGTAACAAATTTATTTTTCATCTTTTTACTAATGTTGTTCACTGACTCTCATCTGATAAACCATAAAAGAAGACTCTGTATAATTGCAAATTTTACCTTACAACCTGTCTAAAGTGATGTCAGATTCCATCAAGTAGCCAAATTATACTTAGAAAAAAAATTAAAAGTTGCCGCGTGGTATCTCGTTCTAAATAACCTGTGTTGATCTCTTAGTGGATCACAAGTGGTTTGGTTATATATATAGCCTCCCAATCTTAAACTAGTAGATATAATTTAGTAGAGACAAGTCTTTTGTTCTTCATCTATATTATTGTGAAATCTCTTGAATTAAGTGACTAGTCTTATGAATATTGTGCCGATGTTTTCTCTTACTATAATCTATTTCAGCGTCTTGTCTGTGTCTCATGTTTCGGGCACTCAACATGGTCAGTTTCCCACTACCCAAATGAATTCTAATAGAGGGGATGATCTTGTAACTAACTTGCCTGGTCAGCCTAACATAGACTTCCGGCATTATGCTGGGTACATTACTGTGAATGAAAATAATGGAAGGGCACTCTTCTATTGGTTTTATGAAGCCTTAACTTTCCCTGATGAAAAGCCCTTGGTTCTGTGGCTTAATGGCGGTAAGAGAATGAATATTAATTTATCTTCATTTTTAAGATAATAGTTTGCCATGATACCCATGAACTTTTTCATTCTGGTTTCTCCTCAAGCAGAGCTTTATATGGTCCATTATCTATCGGTTGTGTACAGATAATATTACCTCTTACTTATTAGATATATATTAAATTTAGCCGTATTTGTAACCCAAATAGTTAGGTAATCTTTACTACTACCAAACCTTTTATTGATTCCCGGTCCTCCCATAAGGTGACAATAAGCTTTATATATGTTTCAGGGCCTGGGTGCTCTTCTGTAGGATATGGGGCTACACAAGAGCTTGGACCTTTCATCGTGGATGGGCATGCCCGTGAACTCAAGTTTAATCCTTACTCATGGAATAGAGGTTTGTTCACCACCATTGTAGAAACAAATATGCGTGGTTTCTGTGTTTATGCTAATGATTACGTATTTGTTCCCATGATTGATTATCATAATTTTGGACTTCTATTTCTAGAATACTCTGACTGAACATAATATGTCTTCTTGTATATGGACTGATGGAGCAGAGGCCAACATGTTATTCCTGGAATCTCCAGTGGGTGTCGGCTTTTCATACTCTAATACATCTAGCGATTATAGAAAACTCGGAGATGATTTTACTGGTGAGTAATATTATTTTTTCTAATAATATTAATATATTATATTCAGCTTGCTTTTCTTTTGCTGTCTGTTGTCCTCTCTACGTGTTCTATAATTAATTAGACTACAACTATATCTTACTAAATCTTGCTAACTCAGTTTTGTTTTCTCTGTGCACTACTGTGTCAGCAAATGATGCTTATGCTTTCCTCAAAAAGTGGTTCCTGAAATTCCCATCTTATAGAAAACGTATATTTTATATTGCGGGGGAGAGCTATGCAGGTACTTTACAGTATTTTACACTTTCCATGTCAATGGGAAGACTTACCTTCGTGCATGTATACTTATACACCTACTCTCGACAGGAAGATATGTTCCAGATTTAGCGGCCCTTATCCAAAATAAGAACAAGGACTCTTTCGGACATATTAATCTGCGTGGAATTCTGGTAATGTCCGTTATTTCATAAGCTTATTGAAAGTATTAATTGTTTATTGAAAAGACCATGATTTTTAGAATGGCAGGTTACTACTTCAGTAGTTCCTTGCGTGCTAGCTTAATATTTCTTACATTCAGTTTACTTTCTATACCATCTGTTCTTGAGATACAATTTAGTTCTCAAGTGCTATCAAATTTTTGTTTAAACCTGAAAGTAATTGGCCTCAAGTTTCCCTTTGTTCTAGTGCAGCTGGGTAATCCTGAAACATGTTATGCTGATGACTGGCAAGGTATTCTGGATTATGCTTGGAGCCACGCCATAGTATCCGAAGAGACTCATAAAACTATTGAAGAATCATGTGATTTTTACAGTGGCAACCAATGGAGTGATGATTGTAGTCAAGCTGCGGAAGAGGTTTACAGACAGTACAAAGAGATAGATATGTACAGCCTCTATACCTCAGGGTGTGTTGGCAATACTGCAGGTTCAGAATACAATTCAAATCAAGTCATGGTCAGAGGCACGTCTAATATGGTGAGTTAATTTAATTTGTTCTTATAATCCTAATCAGGTCACTACTTTATAGGGCCACTCTCAGATGAGTAGTCAGATTCTGAAAGTCAGTCACTTTTTGGAAATTTGAACTTAAGGAGATGCACTCTGTGGCTTTGAGATATTGGTAAAAGCTCTTAAAATATTATTAGACCGAAATATTATGATGCACTTAATAATGACGGGGACGGGACGTTATATGTAATGGAAATAAAAATTCATTTATTAAAACGATGACGTGTATCAGATGCCAGGCATCTTGGGTGGGTATGATCCGTGTCTCGATGACTATGCAAAAACTTATTACAATAGACCTGATGTTCAGAAAGCACTTCATGTTAGTGATGGTCACCTCCTCAAGAATTGGAGCATCTGCAAGTAAGATCTTTTGGCATTTTTATCAATTGACCATGTTTTCAGGTTGTGTACTACATTAAGAGTTCATTTTATCTCTATCTCAAACCTTATGATATTCAAAAAGGATGTGTGATCTTTAGTAATGCTAGTTCACTTATTTTAATGCAGTATGGATGTTTATAATAATTGGTTATGGTCAGAATCAAAGGAATCAGTTCTCCCTATATACAAAGATCTCATAGCTGCAGGACTTAAGATATGGGTCTACAGGTATATATTTCAGTCCTGATCGAGAACATTTTTGATTTGTTACGGTGATTTTTTGTGTTACCTCTTTCAAAATTCAACATGTGGTTATTCAGTGGAGACACAGATGGAAGGCTTCCTGTATTATCCACAAGATACAGCATAAACTCTCTAGGGCTTCCCATCATTAGGGCCTGGAGGCCGTGGTACCACCAGAAGCAGGCAAGATAAATGTTCTTTTGCTATTTTTATTGACAACTGAAATTTGAAGCACTTGTTAATTAATCAAATTTTAACTTCCAGAGATTAAATTTTGACAAATTTCATTAATTCGTTATTTATTAGGACTTCTGTACATTTTCACAACAGGGTAATTAGCTAGCAGCTTATTTTAAATAAGTCCATTTTTTAATGGTTGGCAAATAGATAGTTAAATGTGTAGAGTTTCTTTGACTTGTTATAGCACCTGTTATAGTGGGCAATTATTTTTAACTTGAGTCCTACAAAGAGTTGAGAAATTAAAAGTCTACAAGAGACAACAATGGCAATCAGCTCGTATTGTTTTTCCATATAGTTACCTCCAGTGAGGAAAGCTATACCCGGTCAGGATTATGTTGTTTGCAAATTCTCTTTGGAGTAAAACAACCAACACATTCCTGTAATTAGTGGTAATTGGTAAATAACAATGAAATCGAATCAAGATTAGAGCACACATGTTCTGGTCATAAATCAACATCTGAATTATTTTATTCTATTTTAAACCGAAGAGGGCCGGGCCTAAAATTTATCACATTACATTTTGGGCTGCTGAATAAGCTGGACTTTCCTGTTTAGCGAAATCCAAGAGAAAACAGTTGTGTTAGCTTGAAAGATAATATTTGTGTGCAGTTAGTGCATGGCTATGTAGTACAATATATTTAAATTGATGTGTAATTTTAATGGGGAATCTGCAGGTTGCTGGGTGGGTTCAAGAGTATAAAGGACTTACTTTTGCAACATTCAGAGGAGCTGGCCATGCAGTGCCACTATTTAAGCCAAGCGAGTCACTTGCATTTTTCGCAGCATTCATCAATGGAAGAATCTCCACCTTAATCTGAGCATTCTTCTCAATACGATGTTGCTGTTGCAACATATATAAACTAGTTAGTACTGTCAGTTCCCATATTATGTGTAGTGTTGGAAATCACCTTATGTACTTGAGATTCCCAGTCTTACTTTAAATAAGTAATGTTACAATGTGGAGTTAGAAACATGAACTGCGTGCATTGTACCTTCTGTTTTCTTGTGCTTAGTGCTCACCCACGGCTGGCTACGCGATCAAGTGAGTTTCAGTAAAAATAAATTATCCATATACTATGTTTAAAGAAAGGCTAATGGGACGACCTCTTTTTTCTTTGTTTTACTTCCATCAATTTAATATTTAGCAATTACTGCTTCTGTCATTGTTTTTGCTTGCTTTAACAAAAGATTGTTCTAATAGAGATTAGAGAATAGCAATTAAACATTTGTTTGGATTGGATGATAGAACATACATCTTCAGTCAATGTTTTCCCATCATTTTTATAAGGTTTCCAATTCTAATCTTATTTTTGTATATTATTTGCCAAATAATTTCATGCTGTAAAAAATGTCGAATCAATTTGTCATTCTGCACTACAATAGGCCAAAGCAGCACTTGTGTTGTTTTTAATTTTACCTCCACTCTCCGTAAAGCCTATGATGCGGATAAGTCTCAAAAAAGGGACTTAAAATGCGATATATGTTGGTAATCAACATCGTTCTAAAAATCGATCAACTCGGACGAGTATTTAAGTGAATACTTGAAAATTGGAGGTGAATTGATTCGGATTTAAGAAAATACTCGGCCCACAATATTAGGATAGTGAAAATGAGTACTTGAAAAATTTACTGATTACTCGAATTTTTAAGATCTAGACGAATAGTTCCGAGGTTTACAAGGAAAGATCAAGATTTTGCGTTTTAAAACATACAGGGAAAGACCAGGATTAGAGCCTTCCTTGTGTTTTAAATTATTCTTTATTTAATTTTTAATTATTTTTTTACATCACAACCTAACGTTTAATCCTTGTTTTTTCATTTTACATAAAAAATAAATTAAACATTAGTTGCTTTATCAATTTAAGAAAGTAGATTTTTATCTACTAGAAAAAAAATACAGAAATTCGGTTTTGCAAGCATAAAACTGAAAACTTGTACTTCTTTTTTTTCTTTTCATGATTTCTCATTCTTATAAAGTAATTTCAGCACCGAATTAACTCCAAAACAAGAAATTGGGTCAACAATATATAATAGTTACCATAAAATAGTTTATTTTTTTAGTGTGGTTTTTAATCATGTCTTCTGTTTCAAAATACTCAGTCTACTTTTGACTTTTACCATTAACTTGACCGATTTTAACTGAAATTTTAATATACTATACAATTTGAAAAAATTCAAAATCTATATTACTAGAAAGTATAAGTAACCCTCTTTAAAATGTATTTTTCAGTTTTTTAAAATTATAAAAAATATTTCTTAATATTCAGTCGGTCACTCTGACCGAGAAAAGTAAAAAAATTGGATAACTATTTTAAAATAGAGAAAATATTTATTAAAGAGTTTTTTTAATGGCCCACTTTACAAATTTAATGATCTTATCAAAATATTATTGCATATTATTTTTATTTAATTTCAAGCTACGGAATATTGTTTTAATAATAATTTTATTTTTTCTATAATTTTAGCATATTGATTCACAAGTTTAAAGTTTAATATAAAGTCTTAATTTAAATTACAAAATTGTTTAAAAATTCACATATTTATTTAATTTTTTTTGATATTGTACGGTTAGATTTCAAATTAATAAAAATTTGTGATGTGCTACTATTATATATTTTTTTTTTTTGAAAAATAAAGGTGTTAATTCAATAATAAAAAGTCATATCGCATCTACACCAATGATCGAGTCGAACAAACTGTAAATTGCAATCATCTGTTCTCGTGAAGAGACAGTTAAACGATATTTTGAAGAAAATGTATATACAAATACAAGTAACCACTTCATGCATTCTTGTTGAATTACTGGTACTCTCTTCATCATGATAGT
>PHNY01276774.1:462-25310 GCA_003724115.2 Anethum foeniculum | reverse complement strand
AAGAAGCGAAAAACAAACCTCTCACCAAGGAGAGAAAACAACCTGAAATTGAAAGATGAAATCCGAAATAAAAGCAAAAGTGAAAAACAAATGAAATCCAAAAAAACTTAGATCTGACAATTGAAACCCCAAGATAGGATATTAACTCTCGAATCCAATAAGCTATGCTTGAATCGAAGAAGAAAGTAAACCGGAAGCTCGGATGATGCAGATATAGAAAACAAACAATACCCACTTGAAAAGATAGAAATTCTTCACCAAAAAGGAAGATTATTGAAGAAAAATAATACAAATGAAAAGGATTTAGGGGCTTTTCACCGGATTAAAACCGATAAATACCCCCGCGGCTATGAAGTTTAAGAGAGAGCTACTATTATTTTTAGATTCTATTTTCCTAAATATGTAACTACGACTTTTCTTAATGAAAGTGATGCACAATTTTCCAATTCGTAATTCAACCTCATTTTTTTTTCTCGGTCTATTTTCCCATGAGTTTTTTTCCCGGCTTATTTAACTTTTGCCCTTAAAATAATATTGTTTATACTCGTCTCAAATGAAAATGGTCGTACTTTTAACCCAAGGCAAAGGGTTTCATACCTTTTGACACGTATACCGTTAAAAAAAATAACGGTATAAATCGGAAGGAAAAAAAGGACATTTGTTCTTCGAATTGTACCATTATAAGGGTCAATAGATATATTTCACAAAATTTTAAGAACGCAAAAATACATTCAAACATACTTTAAGAATTAAGAGTTATGTAAGAATTATTTTTTTAAATTTATAGTTCTTTTATATAAAGTTTGGTTTCTACAAAAAAAACTTATGTATTCTTATCTTTAATCGTTTTCTAAGAACTGCACTAATATGTTTATTATCTTTTGACTGGTCATCTTTCACTATTTTTATAGATACGGTACTCGTTTAGCGCAGAACTAAAGCGCATAGTAATTCTGGTCAGAAGGATGTAATCATCGTGTATTTTAACTAATAAATTATACCGGAATTTTCTAAACATACTCTGATCTTATTACATTATAAAAGTATATTATGATGCACTTTTTCTCGCTCAAGGTATGAGAAATGTACCTTTTAACTCGAAACCAAAACAAATGGTAAATATCTTTTTTGTCATTTCAATTTCTACCGTTATTTATTTAATTTATATCATTATTTTTTTGTAACAATATAAGAAACAAAGTGTATAAAACTCCTTACCTCAAGGTTTAAAAGTTGTGACCATTTTCATTTGGAGTTTAGGATATAAACGGCATTATTTAAAGGTCAAATTGTAGTTACAAACTATATAATTTTAAGGGGCAAAATGTAGGATATTGACCATTTTTTTTATTTTTTTTTCCTTTTTGGGATTTCTTGAAATAACCTTTTTGTTAGTGGGTCTGGTGGGTGAGTTGATGTTATTCACTCAGAACTGACTCGGTGTTGACTCAGTGGGTAATTAAGGAGTGTTTGGCCTTGGCTCATGTCTCACAAAGATGGTTGGTTGCTGAAAGACCACTACAGACTGACATGCAAAGCCTGATTCTTTAAGGTAATTGATACTAGTTGAAGTTGTGAAATGTAATAATATTTTCCTTCCATGATGTTTTAAGCATTTTCTTGGTGATTATAGTGTGAATGTGTTTGATCATTTTATAATTTGCTTTATAGTGGAGTATATAATTGGAATAATGAATATTGGTGATCAGTAATGTTTTATGTGTATGAATAATTCTGTTTAGTTTAATAGTGATGCTTTCATTGGAGATGTGATAAACTCATACATTGTTATGGTAATTTCTCAAGATGTATTGATAAGTACGAGTCAGCGACTAGTTTGTCT
This sequence comes from Anethum foeniculum, assembly GCA_003724115.2. NCBI lineage: Eukaryota > Viridiplantae > Streptophyta > Magnoliopsida > Apiales > Apiaceae > Anethum > Anethum foeniculum. The sequence continues at coordinate 23,467 of PHNY01276774.1, read as the reverse complement.
GGAGAAACTTCTTTTTATTTTTTACTAGTGGGAGACACAATATATAGTAATTTCGTCATGTCCAATATTTAGATGCTGGCATCTCAGCCATTATATGAAGAGCACTATTTTCTAGCAAGAACTATTGACACACAAATTCCGTTAAAGAAATCAAGATTCAATAAATTAATTCTTTATAATAGAAGAGCATCATGATTTTTGGTATGTGGGTGGAGCCATAGTGTAAACCCAAAACCATTAAATATTATGAATAGATAAAGTTCATCTAGAAAAATGAGAGATTCGTGTGCAGATAAAAATATACGGTTGGGGTCATCAAAAACATGTAAAACACACAGAGATACCTTCCCCTCACATTAGTCGTGATTGTTTAATCAGCAACAGTTTGTATGTCGATAATTCAGTGTGTAGCTGTCATGCTAATACTTATTAGAAATAATTTGATAATATTCCCTTTTAACTTATAAGCACACCCCGGATAGGTCAAATAGCTTACAGTGCACCGAGTATGCTTCATTAGTGCCACAGCAGTATGGAAGAAGGATGTTAGAAATGAACTCTATTCAGATAGTATGGTCTCAACTTTCAAAAATCAATGCTATAGACGAGTAAAACTAGGGAACAACAGAAAGTTGTTCCGGCCGTTTTGACCTGTTTAGAATCATTTCAAAATGAATTATAGAGATTGAGTGCTAAAGCATTAAGGCAGTTGATATGAAAGAAGTTTCACATAAGTTGTATATAAAACTCTAAACTTAAAAAAATAAATTATATATTTGTTTCCTCCACAGTCTGCTCTTGCGTGGTGGATTCCCAATCCGAAATGAACCGAGTTTATTTGTTTCTGTTGTTCGCTATGGTTAGGTTTAACATACATAATTATGTACAATAAATATAAAGACTTTGCACTGAGAATTTAGCTGGCCTACTATGCCTGATTCTATCATACTACTTAAACCTTCTACTGACATGTGACACACATGTTCCAGAGTCAAATACTTGTGTAGCTGAGTGTCCATGTCCATGTTAGAGCTAGTTTTATTTTGTAAGGAGTGGTCATCATGAAGATGATTGCAAGTCATATTTCTTTTATGGGAGTGGTCACCGTGAAGATGATTACTGTCGTATCACCAGCTGTAGTATATATAGTTTCACACCCTTCCGAAATGAAATGCAAGTTTCCAAAGCATGCAATCTTTATCTCAACTTAAAAGTCTTTCTGTAATGTTCAACACGAGTATCAGTAAGGATGAAATTACATATAGGGATCCCAAAATCGAGATATGATCCACGCGACCTTTGTACTTTACTTTATTACATGTATGCTTCAAAAACTTTTCGGAGATTGAAAGCTTCCATCCTACCAATTGATTAGAAGCACTAGTGTCACCCACTCAATGTTGGCATTTAGACCTGTATATCTGCAATATGGATTAAAGATATGTGATTGAATTTAGTATAAGGAGTGGATAGACCAGAATTTCCTTTGTACTGAATTCTCACTCTGGACAAATCATATGAATTGCATAATTACATTGGCTAAAGGCATTTTCTCTTTTGTACTTTAAAATCTTCTGCCCTACTTTAACTTTGGAAATCATGAGGCTGTGTGAAACAAGGAAGCAACATGCAGAAATATAGAATTCACATTACTATCATAATTTATCTTTCCTGTAGGGACTTAAGCTTATATTTTCATTCTCAGGAGAAGTGGAGAATGTAAGAAATATTGGACTACGGGTGCACAACCTTGGGAATTATACTGTCGTGAAATTTGTACTGTTAATAGTGAATATCAATCTGTGTGTAGGTAGAACAAATTGCATGTGGGTTATACATATAACATCTTCTATGCTTTTTAAATTTGTGAAGTGAACAGTTAGCTAACATTTTCATTTTTACTCATAAATCTTATATTCACAGACATCCTTGTNNNTACTCCCTCCGTTTCACAATACATGTCCACTTTAGAAGAAAAAATTTGTTTCAAATTAGTTGTCCACTTCAACTTTCAATGCAAGTTTATATTTCCAAAATCAACTCTACACCACCTATCTCTAATTTATATTTCCAAGATCAACTATATACCACATATTTTACTCAATTAATGCAATTAATACAACTTTTTTTATCAACATTCACATTTCTTAATATGTGTGATTTTTTGAAAGTGGACATGTATTTTGAAACGGAGGGAGTATTGTATTAGCATTTAATATTTATTAACCTCACCATTGAATAGTTTTATTTAGGAATTAAGCAAGAATAATACTCTTAATCTATTGAGGGACTAGTAAAAACATCATTCACGAATAGACATAACTTGAAAGGCACACCCACCCACTTGCTCATAAATAAAGTATTGAATTCTTAAGAATCTCTGATATTGTAAGTTTTCAAAACATTTTCATATTGCTGCATTTACTTTAGGCGTTCAAAAAGGAGCCATTCAACATACCTCATTAAGCCTTTTTGACGCAATTCTTCTGTCAGGTCTGTATCAGGGATAAGCTTTTCCTCAGCATTCCAGCTCTCACTAATAATTCAGTGAACTACTTTGTCTGGTTAGAATACATTTTTATGGGATTAAATGTGATTTAGTAAGTAGGGGTCACTGTTTCAGTGTCAAAGATATAGTGGGAGACAACCATCTAATCGACAAGGAAAGAACACATAGGGAAATAGGGAATTCTATGTTTTGATACCAATGATAAGATGTAGAATCATATATGATTTGAAATTAGTAAGACATCAGTTCAAACGTCTTTGAGGGTGTGGATCTGACAGTTGGAATTACAAGACGCCATGTTATGTGTCTTAAGTATAAATAAAAGTTTGTCAAGAATGGTTAAACAATGTACACTCAATGAAATCCACACACGCGGTTAGGCACCAAGTACTATATGTTTTGTTTTGCTCAAGATAAAATTATGATGATCTTTTGCACTGCTTCTAGTTCTGAATTTTCCCCAGCAAGGTTTATAGTGCTACAATCTTGTACGCACACACGCATCATAAAAATTCCAACAATTTCTGTCACTTTGTTTGGCCATTATTGTTGTGCTTGTGAACATCTTTGAACTTAATAACAATAAATGAGAGTATGTTGTTGTGTTGTGATATGATTATGTATCTATTAAGTTGGTTACGTTTCAGTAATAATGTATCATGTATCTAGTTCATGTTAAGCAGAAGAACATGTAAACTTGATTTGATATCAAACATTTATGTCAAACGCGAGTCTGTGTCCTGATACCATATAATGGTACCCTCAAGGTTTTACAAGATGTGTTATGCCTCGGGAAGTTAACATTTTATGATACATCACACCTACACGGACAGACACTCATGCATATATCATATATAAATGTGCATGTGCCTTTTTTTTTTTCCTAAACCCAAACCTCTTGGAGTATTCAATTAATTCCATTTGCACATGTTCCCTCAAGAGCTGTGCAAGGGCATATCTACGCATAAACTCTTGTAGTTATTGGCCAAATTTGTTTACTCACATGTGTACACATTTATATGTGTGTATGTATGTGTGTGATATTATCCGAGTTATAAATATTTCTACACTAACTTGCACCTTTAAGTCACGAAATCTTACTTGTGGTTAAGTCACATAAAGGAGGTGTGTATTCATTGGACAGCACTAATTTAATGAAGTTGTGCCTGGTGTAGGATGTCTAGTGGTAGAAAAACCCATCTTTTGGAGCTAAAAGTATCTGGTATATGTTGGCCTAATACTTTTGCATATGAAAGCAGCATTAAAATTTTAAAATTGTTTTCATTATGTATCTAGCAACCCAGATGCCAAGAATATATGTTACAACATTATAAATTAACCAACACTTGTCAAGTACTCAGTGTATTGCTGACGAATTTTTATAATGATCTGCAGTATTGCTGAGAACTATTATATTGTTGAGGAACTTTCATTATTATATTGTTGACCTGGTCTGTTCTTAACCATTGTTATTCAAAGCACTTCCTCTATGGCAGTTAGGGAAAGATCATTTGCAGGACAGAAATATTCATATGGATGAAAATTAGCTTTGTAACTTTAGATAAGATTGTAATCTTGGAAGCCTTTAAATGCTAAAAAGGATGACCAGATTGCTGAACATTCATGAATATGAGGATGACAAACACTACTAGATACTAATCAAATAATCAAGAGAGTGTTTCCATCTCATAATTCAACTAATAAAGTTGGAATACATGTCATGATTCAACAAATGAAAATTCTTGCTCATTACCACCTCTTTTCCTCACCTTGGCTTCAGACCAAAGGTAGGATTCCGTAAAATCTTTTTACTCTTTTCCATAATGCAGATCTGCTAAACCTCGTGGTTTCTCGGTGTAATAGTTGCTCGACAGTCTTAGAATATATATCATTATGTGTTTCTGTCTTCTAACTATGCACTTCAACGTGAATAACATGAATACTAGTATCAAGGATCTGGGTCTATCTGCTAACCAATCTTAGAATATATGTTGTTGAATCTTTTTGCTGTTGACTCCAATGTAAATAACATGTACTGTTATGAATCTGGGTATATTTGCCAAACAATATGCCACAAGCTACATGGTTCAACCATTCGGTTTACTGCTATTACTTTTATGTCCTTTACAAAATCGGATGTATGTTTTTGCCTAAAAGTAGGTTTTTTGTCATGGGATTTGTCCACTAGAAAATATGAGATCAAATATGTTTAATGTCCTTATCTGGCAGCAATGACTCTGTAGAAAATTCTATAATTCTATGTCGGATTCCATGTAGTAGCCAAATTAACTATTTCTAAAAAGGTTTTGCCACGTAGAAAATGGTCCTATTCATGATATTTAAATTTAGTGGATGTGCCACAAGTGGCTTGGTTATAAATAGCCTCTTGATCTGAATCTAGTCAATATAGTTTAGTAACATCGAGTATGTATAGAGAGTAAAGATCATTTTTCTTTCATCAATATTATTGTGTAATCTCTCTACTTGAATAATAAGTCTTTTGGATTTCATGTTTAAGCTGATGGTTTTTCATACTCTAATTTATTTTGGCCTCTTGTCTGTGTCTCATGTTTCGGGCACTCGACATGGACAGATCCCCACTACTAAATTAAATTCGTTTAGTGGTGATGATCTTGTGACTAACTTGCCTGGTCAGCCTAATATAGACTTTCAGCACTATGCTGGGTACGTTACTGTGAATGAAAGTAATGGAAGAGCACTCTTCTATTGGTTTTATGAGGCCCTGACTCTCCCTGACGACAAGCCTTTGGTTCTGTGGCTCAATGGGGGTAACCTTTTATGATAAATGGATATCTTTGGTTTTATGAATATTGTCATATCTTTGGTTTTATGATAAATGTTTAAACTGATACCTGTAAACTTTTTCATGCTGGCTTAGCTTCGTGCTAGACTGTTTCACGTTTAAACAAAGAAACATTCTACTGTCCTTTTGTACTGATAATTCCATATGGTGTTTATTAGAGGCGTATTAATATTAGTCATATTATATCTCATTTGTTCAGGACATCTTAACTATTACTTAAAGAGTAACTTGTTTTGTAAGTTCCTGTTCTCCCATGAGGTGACAGTAGGGTTTATATATATTCAGGACCAGGGTGCTCTTCTGTTGGATACGGAGCAACACAAGAGATTGGACCATTCATCGTGGATGGGCATGCCCGTGAACTCAGATTTAATCCATACTCATGGAACAGAGGTTTGTTTACCCCCATTTTACAGACAAATGTGTGCGGTAGCCGCGTTTCTTTCTATTGATTACATTAATCCACAGTATCTACACGTCAAAAAGAATATGTTCCCAAACTTAATTATTATATCTTTGGACTTTATTCCTTGCACACTCTTACTGTTTATAATATTTATCTTCTTCTTTTTGAACTGATGGGGCAGAGGCCAACATGTTATTCTTGGAATCTCCGATAGGTGTCGGCTTTTCATATTCTAATACAAGTAGTGATTATAGCAAGATTGGAGATGACTTTACTGGTGAGTTACAGTAAGCTTTATATTAATATTACATATAATAATGTCAGCCTCGTAAGTCTACATGTTCTTTGTTCAGACAGTATGATTTTATGAATTTAATTAAGTTTGTGTATGTGCTGCACACACATACTACTGTATCAGCAAATGATGCTTATGCTTTCCTCCAAAAGTGGTTCCAGAAATTCCCATCTTACAAAACACGGATCTTTTATATCGCGGGGGAGAGCTATGCAGGTACTTTGATTTTTTATACACTGTTTGTCAATGGGAAGGCTTGCCTTCATGGATGTATACTTATACACCTACACTCTACAGGAAAATACATTCCCGAATTGGCGGGCCTCATCCAAAACAAGAATAGAGATCCTTCCAAACATATTAATCTGCGGGGAATTCTGGTAATGTATATGTCATATCATAATCCCACTGAATCTATAAATTTTTACACAGCAGGGTATTAGGTCAGTAGCTCAGTATGTATCACTTGAGTCTTTTTTGGCATTATTTGTGGTACACACTCATTTTGGACACGTTCTAGGTCATATAGTTAAGCTTATCAATTTGTTTTTTTTTGTATAAACGTGAACGGCATCAGTCATCCCCTTGTTCAATTGCAGCTAGGTAATCCTGAAACAAGTGATGCTGATGACTGGAAAGGTATCCTGGATTATGCCTGGAGTCATGCCATAGTATCAGAAGAGACTCATAAAACTATTAGGGAATCATGTGATTTTTACAGCAGCAACCCATGGAATGATGATTGTGGTCAAGCTGCAGATGAGGTTTACAAACAGTATGAAGAGATAGATATATACAGCCTCTATACCTCTGTATGTATTGGCAATACTGCTGGTTCAGAATACAGATCAAATCGGGTCATGTTAAGGGGAACATCTAATATGGTGAGCTTTTAAATCTAATTTGTGGTTATATTTTTCAGGTCAGTACTTTAGAGGGGTGGGCATTCTCAAATGTGAAGTAGGGTGGTCCAGAAATTGTACAAGGAAACTTACAAGTTTACTATCATTTATATAACATTATTTATTTTCCACTTTACATTATACAAGATGCATTTGGGTTGTTTGACATCTTGGTAAATAAAATTCTATAATATAACAAGGAAATGTTAATATAATAATCAACCTTGGGGAACATAGCTTTTATGTGACGTAATTAAATTACCATTTATTGAATGATAATGTGTATCAGATGCCTCGTATCATGGGTGGCTATGATCCATGCCTCGATGACTATGCAAAAACATATTACAACCGGCCTGATGTTCAAAAAGCACTCCATGTTAGTGATGGTTACGTCCTCAAGAATTGGAGCATCTGCAAGTAAGATCTTCTGGGATATTAATTCATTTGATCATGTATTCCTAGTTGTACTACATATAGAGTTCACTAAAATTTTCATCACAGACTAGCGATAAAGAGCGTTTGGTCTTTTGTTAATGCTAGCTCACTCGTATAAATGCAGTATGGATATTTTTAATGGATGGCTTTGGTCAGAGTCCAAGGAATCAGTTCTTCCTATATACAAAGATCTTATAGCTGCAGGACTTAAGATATGGGTCTATAGGTATATCATAACCCTAATCAAAAAAATTTCTTTTCAACATTATGGTAAATTATGTGTTCCCTCTTTCAACTTAACACTATGGTTATTTAGTGGAGACACAGATGGAAGAGTCCCTGTATTATCAACAAGATACAGCTTAAACTCTCTAGGGCTTCCCATCACTAGGGCATGGAGGCCGTGGTACCACCAGAAGCAGGCAAGATTGTTGTGTCTTGCTACTTCTCTAGCCAATTGTAATACTTGTGATTATATATATGCTCGTTAAATCATGCCCAATATAATTCAGTTCTTATTAATTAGGACTGCTAGTTTTTACAACAACAAGCTTTATGGAAAACAGGTTATCTTAATAATCAATTGTCTAGTGGCTCCCAAAGGGATAACGGAAATGTAATTCTAGTAAACTGACTGTGTATTGTCGTAGTCTACCAGTAAGTTCCTTTTTGTGGTATATATGGATATCTTTATCATTTGATTATTTATTTGACTACAAGCCTACAAGCAATACCAAGAAAATAGTGCAACAATTTATATGAACCCAGCATGGTCTTATCTAGTGGTCCACTATCTAGAAATATATATTCATGGTAGTGTAAAAATACAAACTCTTCTTATAAGTAAAAGTAATAAACTAAATATAACCCTAGATCAATTGTTATCTAATGGTTCAAGAAGTTTAAATTTAAGTAAAATAATTTTTTTTACCTTATTTTGAACCATTTAATTACGAAAAAATCAACTGTGATTAGTTTGTAGTGGATAATGACCGTCTATTTCTACACAGAGTACAATCATTTATATTCATTTTTTAAAATTATATGTGCATTGTTAATGGAGGAATTCATCAGGTTGCTGGGTGGGTTCAAGAGTACAAAGGACTTACTTTTGCAACATTTAGAGGAGCTGGCCATGCAGTGCCAATATTTAAACCAAGCGAGTCACTAGCATTCTTCTCAGCCTTCATCAATGGACAATCTCCACCTTTTCAGCGCTAATTCTAAATACAAATGTGGACATTCCTCTATATACGATTTTGCTGTTGTGACATACTAGTGTGAAATTCTATAGAACTGTAGCTGGCAACGAGCCATATGAGTTTTGCTTGAAAATCGGAATCACTTCATGTACTTGAGACTTGATCCTCATAATCCCATCCTGTATACCTTGGACGTAATGCACTGCCGTTTTAACTTTACGAAGAATTGGCTTGCATAAAAAGTTTGGCTCCTACTCGTACCTTTTCCTTTCTGTGCTTACCGTTAGGATTAGTGAAGTATAGCATAAAAAGCCAAGACAAAGGTGCAATAATGGAAGTAAGTTTGAAACCTCATAAGTTTGTATTTGTATATGGTATAGATTGAATAAAAGAAGAATTTTAATGGCTGAAGCCTGCAAGTTCTCAATTACGTTTTGGAATTCAGGGGTAAAGGCAATGTCGCATGTTTACATTTTTGAGTGTGTATTCAGCAATGCCCAAAACAAAATCATAAATTGATGTAGAGTAATGGCTACTTGTCCTGTGAATGTATACTTGATTGAATTCATTGTCAAGGCCGCTGAGAGCGCCCTTCAAGGCTGGCGAGACCGCCAAAACCATATCAGAGCAGCTACTAGACAACAAAATAGTAATATCCCTGCAAATAGTGTAGCGCAAATTGCAACTGCTATCAACACGAAAGGTAGAAGCAGCAACTCAAATACTGCCAGTAGCAACCGGTCTAGTCCGTCAAAATGCGGTTCTGCCATTTTCTCAAGACGTCCATCTATCTTAGCTTGGATATTACCAACTCCTCCCACTACTAAAGAGCTAAGCCTAGCTAAGTCGTTGTAGTGCTTCCACGCCTTAAAAATCTACCAACAAAACCATCTCACCGCTTCCCAATCAGCACTTTCACCTAGTCCACCGCTGCCAGTTCCACCATTATCACCTCCACCTCGGTTATCACCATTCCCGTGACCGTAGCTGCAAATATTTTCCAAAATTTAATTAAAAATTAACCAACCAACAAAATGAAGTTTGATAAGCAACAGTTTACAAAAAGAAACACTAACTTTACGCAGATGGCTTGCAAACAAACTAGAATGCCTTTCTTTGCTCTAATAATATAGCAGTTCGGCCTTAAGATTTGACTCAATATCTATCTAGACATATTACATTTCAGGCATACATTGAATTTTGTATTATGTACGGGCTACAGAACTTCAGGTGCAACTTCATGAACTGCTAACGCTAACAATTTTTTTTCTCCGTGTTCAATATTCTCTGACAACAAAATGCCCTGTTTGGAAGTTAGTTTTTTGGCAAAAAAAATTAGTTTTTTGAACCAAATTAGAGGTTTGACCAAATTAGTGTTTGATAGTTAGTTTTTTAAAATAGCTGTTTGGGCCCAAAAAACTAATTTTAAAAAAGATACTTGAAAGAGTTTTTTCAACTTACGTATACAAAAAGCTAATTGAAAAAGCAACTTGTCAAACAGTTTAAAGCTTAAACAATCAATTAGTCAAAACAGCTAATTCAATTACGGCTAAGAGCTAATTGCCAAACACGGCCAAGACCTTTATTAACTGGAAAATTAAAGAATTAATACTCTTCTCTAAGATTGAAGTCTAAACTTTACCCAGTACTAGTATCTGATCCATCACCATTAGTAGCCTCCTTCTTCACGCCTTCAACTCTTCCACAATCTTTAAAATCACCTACATTATCGTTGAAACTTGAAGCTGCACGGAAGCTTGCAGCAACGTGATACAACCCATCTCTCCATTTACGAAGTCCCTGAATTTTGCTTGACTTGAATAATCTCAATTTTTGGTTCGCCACGAATCTCACACCAGATGGTGGCAAAAAATTATTCTTGCATGAAATCCTCCATCATCGGAGAGACTACCATATACAAATCTACTGGCAGGAATGACACCAGATGCTAGTGACATCAATAAATTCCCACAGAATCAACCTACAAAGAAAACCACATTACAACACAATATCGTAAAAAATTATCTATCTTCTGACTCTGGCACTTGCATAGTAGCAGTAGCAGCAGCAGCAGCAAAAACTAAACAATGTGAAAAAATTTCAATCAATAATTTTTTACTAATTAACAATTGCTTAGGTAAACCTAGTGTGGTACTTAAATAAAACAAGAAGATAAGCCAACATATGAAGAACAAATACAGTACCTGAGTATGAGATAAACCATAAACCATCACGAACTTTAACGTAAATGGCTAATCTTCTTTTCTTAGCAGATTTTGTGAAATATTGGGCTCTAGGGTTAGAGGAAGCAGATTAAACAGAAGTTTCAACTTGCCTTTTCAAGAGTTTTTTTTTTTTTTTTTGGTTTAAGAATTCGGGCAAAATTTTGATTTAATTACTTTCATTTATAATTATTTCTTTTTATATCTTAGAAGTAATTCAGTAAATTATATTTATGGTGATTTGCCAACAACTTTAGTTTTAATCTTTTTCTATGACCGTACTGGTACATAGCTTTTTTTGGATCAAACTCTGCATTTTTGGTAGTCAGACTGTATCATGAGCTAGGTTGAATCTTGTGGCCTGTGGTACGAAAAATATTTTGTTGAGAAAAATAACATAGTTCCCAAATGCATGTCAACATTACTCTAAAATTGCTAGGAAACTTTAATCTATCTTTCAACTTTAAGAGTATTCCAGGATCTCTGGTAAAATTTGGGAATGCTCAAGAAGTAAATAACTAGACAAAATTAGAGCATCTCTGACCCGGATGTTATTTCTGCATCAAAATAGTGTAAAGTTACCTGTTTCCAAACTCAACCATATCAGAAAACAAAAAGGACACCATATGTAGTGGAAGGCAACCTAAACCAGCTGCTACAGAATTTGTTTCTGGGAATACCCTTTGTTTTACAGGACAAAATAGAAAATGTCATAACATGTTTTTTTTTTAAATGTAAGAAGATTGAAACCATTCCTGTTGTAACTTGTAACAGACTGATGCAAACAAATCTTCACAATTTGTTGCCTTTTGAAAGGCATATAAGCCTAATTATTCGGGAAAAAAAGAAGAAGATGTCTATGCAATGCTAGTGAATAGTACTTTAGTTAACACTTCTGTTCTCATGCCCAAACTATGTATATATCAAGAACTTCTGCAAGGAATCCGTGTCCATCTGTTCTCATGCCCAAACTATGTATATATCAAGAACTTCTGCAAGGATCCGTGTCCATAGAAATTAGAGATTCTTATGCTGTCAAAACCACCAAAACAAGATTAGTGCTGCTACTACACAACCCAACATTAATACCTCTGCCAATAATCCAGCGCAAACTGCAACTGATAACAACAAACAAGGTAAAACCAGCGCCACACATAGTGGTAGTAGCACCGGCTCCAATAATGTTAAAAGATATCTGTCAAAATTTGGTTCTGCCATTTTCTTGAGACATCCTTCTATATTAGCTAGGATACTGCCAACTCTTGATATTGCCGCTTCTGAAGAGCTAAGATTAGTAGAGTTATAGTAGTCTGTCCATGCCTGAAAAATCCGCCAACAAAACCATCTCACTCCTTCCCAATCAGCACTATCATCTAGCCCACCGCTGTCACTTCCACTGTTATCACCTCCACCTCGGCTATCACTGTTTCCATGACCGAAGCTGCAAATATTTCCAAAAATTGAGATCATTCATTAAGTGAAAAATACAAGCAATCAACCAGAAGAAGTTCGATCACCACAATAACTATCATAAAAAAGCCTACGAACTTTAGCATCAATGTTAGTGTCTTAACAGTTTGGCCTAAACATCAGACCTTTAAAACAACTCTTATACATTTGAAATACATAAACCAAACCATCTGAGAAATAGAAGAAAAACTCCTATTATTGAAGAATGAAGTCTGAAATTTACCCAGCATTGGTATGTGAACTGTCATCATTTACAGCTTGTTTCAGATCAAGGCCTTTCATTCTCTCACAATCTTCAAAATCACTTACACTATAGTTAAAACTTGAAGTTGCACCATAACTTGCAGCAACAGAACTGAACCCGATCCTCCATTCACAACATATATACGCCAGAGATTGGGCCGATTTCAATAATCTTAATTTCTGGTTAGTTTCAAATCTTAAACCAGATGATCGCAAAAAATCACTCTCATGAACGAACCCAAAGTTCTCTTGGAAACCAGTCATTGGATGAAATCTCCTGCCATTATAGAGACCAGAAAAAATAAAACTACCGGCAGGAGTGATGCGAAATGCAAGTGACATTATTATATTCCCAAAAGCAACCTACAAAAAAGAAAGCCATGTTACAATACAATGCAGTACAGTGAAAAGGCAAAAAAAAAAAAAAAAATATGAATGAACACGAATCTAAATAGAACTGTACTGAAACATGTCATATATTCATCACAAACATCAACTATATTCTTACCCTATATAGCACTTACATTGTAGCACCAGTGAAAATAAAAAAGCGTGGATAAATTTAAATGGTGAAGCAATTTAATTTTGTATCATTAGGACTGCGGCCTGCCAGTAAATATCCTACAAGATTATGCTCTGCAATTGAGATTTACTGATGACATAATTTAAACATGTGACATTATTATTATTATTATTCAGTTTTACCATGGACCTAAAACCCAAAAATTCTGGTACGCCAATTCATAACCATCTACATTACACATTTTTTCGGAAACCATCTGTAAGCATTTCATGATCAAATATAACTAGTGGCAACAATGCATTAAGTGTCAATACACTAATCAAAATATAGGAGACTTTGCGTCACAATATAAATCAGCAGTCCTATATGAAAAGTTGCTTTAATCTAATTTAGTGCTACTAAAAGAAAAAAATTAAGAAAAAAAAACAGAATACCATACAAAAGAAAGACTTGTTGTGAGACTTTGAGAGCTACGGCATGATGAAAGACTTGTGTTTTATATGTACGAAGGGTTTACATGTACTCACAATTTTACAGATTTTGGAAAGGGTTGGACTCTGGACAAAGAGTATAAAACTTGCATTTTATTCTAAAGCGAAAATAAATGATTATAATTTATCAAACAATAATAATAAACTAAATACGCAGTTATTAGTTTATTTTTTGATACTGTAAATCTTAAAAAAATAATAAAAATTGTGATCGAGCCCGACAAAATATAAAAGTTTATTTATAATATAGTTAGATTAAATAAAGTAAAAATACAAATACTACTAAGCATATAGTAATATATTTAATTAGACAAAAATCTCTGCAATGTATGTAAGCTAAAAGTTGTAAACATATATAAAAAATATTTGATTGGAAAAATAAAATGGTAGAAATCATAAGAATTATTTAGAAATATTATTCAGAAAGTGCGTGAGAATGAATGAGATAGAACAAAATAAATTAGGAATAGAATTAATAATTTAACAAAAGAAAAATAGGAAAAAATACTTGAGAGGAAAAATAGAAAATATAATTTTATGATTGAGAAAAAAATAATTAAATTAAACATAATATAAGTGAGCGAGGAAAAGAATGGAGGGAATGAGGAAAAAGATAATATTATAGTTTAATAAAAAAGGGAGAAGAGAGTAGAGAAATCTTGAAAAGAAAATGTTGACAAGGATTTCACATCTATCTTATACTGAATTATAATAATTCAAAAATGATCAACCATTATTCCTAATTTTGATTATCTTTTTTATTCATTTTAAGAAAAATAAAATTTATAAAACAAATAATATTATACACCTTTACTATTATTTTGAATCAGAAAAACTTGAAGCGTGCTGACACTAGTACTCCCAAGTCTGGTAAGCTCTCTGGACTGGTCATCATATTATGGACTGATAGGCTTAAAACCTTTACCTGGAGGAATGTATGATGAAAAAAGTTTACTGCAAATTCGGGGAACATTGTGCCACAATTCTAATTTGCAGGCTCAAGCATATAGTGGATCCTGGCATTTTTGCTCACATTTAAAAGGCCAGCCCTTTAACAACCTACTGCAAGAAGACACTACAACATACAATCAACAACTTGCAAGCAACAAATTCTACTTCATACGCTACAAGATTAGCCCAGTGTACCCTGGGTGCAGACTTGCTCTCAACATCTCAAAATGGTTCTTAGCCAACAATATTCACACACACAAACACACACTGAGACTTGGTCTTAACATCTCAAAACGGAAAAACATGTCCAACTCCAACATAAGTATACAAGGAGGTTTCAACACCTTAGTTGCATTATCCTGATCCGCGCTTCGCACGGGTTGTTAGGTAATTAAATATAAGAAAATCTTAAAAACAAGTATTCAACAATATAAAGAAAAATTGTGAGAGAATCAATACTTGCCTCCAATAACACCAAATTAACAAAGTCTGAACTGCCTGCTTCCTAGAGAAATTATAAATAAAATCACAATCAAAGATTCGAGAGTTTAGATGGATTAAAAAATCTACAATGACATATATCTGACTCTTCAGATTTTTTAAGGATTGAACGACTTTTTAAATCATACATCCCATAAGCCACAACCTTGCCCCACATATTCTCATCATAGAAATATATGCAGTTGGATTTGTATGCACTGTGCCCATCCATTGATATCGAGCTACAGTCATTTTGTCCCAATAATAGTGCTTCTTTCTCAGGGAGGCTGCTTATCTTATCCCAATAGTAGTAGTTAGAATGACCATAAACAGTGCCACTCCAGTACTTTAACTTGAAAATGCAAAAAGATATGGTAGTGTTGCTTCCTGGTCCGAACATCCTCTTGATCATCAACATTTCTCCGGTCTTTGATTCCACAAGATAAAAGAAGAAACAGCGAGCATCCAACAATGAACACGAACCAATACCACGTATTTCACGTCCTATCTTCATCTTCTTCCATGTCCAGCTAGTGTAGGGGTCGGTGTTGCCATAAATGATATCGTCATTGTAAACAAAGAGTGCTCCACTTGCAGCAATGGTGTAAAACTGTCCACCAAAAAACATAATATCTTCAACATCTTCTTCCTTTAATATGAGCCATGATGATGATGAGGCTGGTCTACAGAAGGCAAGGTTAGGATTCTGATTGAACAAAAGTTCTCGTTTCGCCGAAAACTTGAGACAAATGATGCAGTTAGGATCGGTAGGCATACTTCTGGATGACACAAATTTCATATGGGAATGAAGATGTAAATTTTGTAAATTTCTTGGTAGAGGTGGAAGCTGGAGAAGAAGTTTTGTGACGGGATTATAAAGCAACGGTTGGAACTCAGAACTGCCTAGAAGTAACCATCCATCATATGAAGCATAAACTTTCATCCTATAAGAATTGAAGTCAAAAGAAAAACTCGATTCTTCATCATCTTTATATTCAAGACGGATATGTTTATGCCACTTGTATGGATTAGTGTTGAAAACTATTTTACTTCTTTTTATTTCTTCCTGGAGCAACCATGGAGTTGTCGGCAAAATGTGGTTTTTCCATATTTGTTTAGCAACAAATCTCCATGTATGACAAACAGCAAGACACTGATAAAGATCAAGAAAGCTATGATTGTTAAAATCGCGAAGGAGTCCAAAGATGATGAACAGTATATCAGCAGGCATGTCAGCCCAAGACACTCTGCGATTTATGACGCAGGAGGTGTTTCTGTCAAAAAATAAATCAGGGAGAATTAATAAGCTGTACGAAGAATTAAGGATAACACAAATGGAATATGAGCTTACCTATTCATTTAAAGGCAATGTTTAGAAGTGGACATCTTCCTAATTATGTTTTTTACAAAGCTTATCTTTCTACATCTATATAGTGTACCAAATAATCAGGACAGTGGTATTTTAAACATACATTCTTTACTATAACAGACTGACGTTAAATTATTCTCTCTTTCTTTATACACAGGGACTTCAAAATACTTTCATTAGCATTAGATTTTAGTAATATCAATAATCAATGGATACTATACAAAATACTTAGGAACTAGTTTAAAGGTTGGTCAAAAATGAACAAGGGACGTAACTGGTAAAAAAAAATGTATGATGCAAAACAATATATTTACCAAATAGTTACAAGGGCAGGGTATGAGGTGGTTTATAGAGTCATGTGATGCTGCTGCTGCTGCGGATTTTATCAAGTTTTTTTTTTTCTATGCGGTGGAGCTGCTCAGACAGTCTTGCACTAAAGCAGTTCTGTTAGTCAAAATTGTGAATATGCAGTTCTTGTCAAGTGCCCTTGTTTTCTTCCTCTAGTTGATGCGATCTAGGAATTGAAGTGTAAAAATGCACTATGTAATAACAAGATACTGTAGTCAAGCATAACGCAATCCCTCTTTCAACACTAAGGTTCTCAAATTTTACACTACTCTGTAATCTTATCCTGTTTCTAATATGTATTAACTATACAGACTCCTTGAACCTAAAATTATTATTTGTGATGTGTCAAGGGTGCCTCTGTTACAGATGACACCTAACTTTTTGTTTAGTCACCCCTACACGTATCCAGACTAATATATTATATAAAATTGATGTACAAATAAACCATAAAAAGAAAGATACCTTTGTTGTTTGGGAATGAAAGAGACATCAAGTTTTAATTGATTCAATTTTGTTTCTAAGCAAGTGATCATCATGCTCTGCTGCTTTGAATTGGATCGAACAGGTTTATCTCTCTACTACTACATAAAGTGTTTATATAAGAAAGAACTTTACCCTATCCTTTTTCATATATGATTTTAAAAATTGTGGTTACCTTATCCTTTTTATTTTAACAATAGGAGAAAATAACTTTAAGTTAATGAACCCAACTTTATATTTAACAATTTTAAGTTAATGAACCCAAAATAAAAAATAATGGAAGGAAATAATTTACTTATTGATATTAAAAAAATAACTCAAGCTAATTAACTATATATATATATATATATATATATATTTATTGTCATGTAATTATCCACATTAGCTATTTCGTCAAATTTTTAAAAAAAATAATGGAGTGATATATATTGGGGTTTAGTGTTTTAAATGAGCAGCCGTGAAGAATGGGTAGTTATTGAGAGTTTTTGTTGAGATGGGTGGGCAATTTGATATAAAACCCTATTCTTTATTGCTCATTATGTCCATAATGTGTTATAATTTACCCTGTAAACGTCTTTAAATTTGTGCATGTAATTTTAATACTTGTAGGCTTGTACCCAACTTGACATCTGCCTCAGAAATTTTTTTTTCAAAAATCCGGTTGGAAAAAATGTGATTTAATTATTTTCATTATAATTATTTCTTTAATATCTTAGAATTAATTGAGAAAATTATATTTATCGTAATTCGTCAAAAATTTTCAATATCTGAAAAATATGACTTTTAACCTTTTTCCCAAATTACACTATAGTTTTTTATGGATCAAACTCTGCATTTTTGGTAGTCAGATTGTGATCTTGTGGCCTGTGCCTGTGGGACGTAAATACTGTTGAGAAAAATAACATAGTTTCTAAATACATGTCGGAATAACTCTAAAATTGCTCAGAAACTTTATCTATCTTTTAACTTTAAAAGTATTCCACGTATCCCTATGATGAAAATACTGCAGATCACTGCAGTACTCAAAAGTAAATAAATAGACAATGCTAAAATTTAAAATTTCCAGTTTTCAAACTCAACCATTTAAGAAAACGAAGAGGACAGCATATGTAGAACTGTGAAAGGCAACCTAAAACTGCGGGTAGAGAATTTGTTTCCGGGAATACCTTTAGTTTTATATAAAAAAATAAAAAATGTCATAATCATGTTTTTTCTTATGTAAAAAGATTGAAACCTTTACTGGTGTAACAATTGGTTGCCCTTTGCAAGGCATATAAGCCTACCAAAAAAAAATGTCTGCGCAATGCTAGTGAATAGTAGTTTTGTTATCACTTCCTTTCTCATGCTCAAACTATGTGTATATCAAGATTAGTGCCGCTACTACAATGCCCAATGTTAATACCTCTGTCACTAATCCAGCGCAAACTGCAACTGATAACAACAAACAAGGTAAAACCAGCACCACGCATTGCGGTAGTAGCACTGGCTCCAATAATGTTAAAAGATATTTGTCAAAATTTGGTTCTGCCATTTTCTTGAGACATCCCTCTATATTAGTTAGGATACTGCCAACTCTTGATATTGCCTCTTCTGAAGAGCTAAGATTAGTAGAGTTATAGTAGTTTGTCCATGCCTGAAAAATCCGCCAACAAAACCCATCTCACCCTTCCCAATCAGCACTATATCAGCGCTATTATGTTCTGTAATCTAATCTTGTTTCTAATATAAATAAACTCTAAAGACTCCTTGAACCTAAAATAGACTCGCTGGTGGCACCTTGTTTTAGTCTCCGCGCTCTGTTATTTTGATAAGGAAGAAGATGAATAAACACTAACTAATTCATTGAGAAGTAAAGAATAAGAAGTGTGTTTACAATCTCTGCTCTATTCTTATATATACAAAGAAATATCTCTACTCTACTATTAACTCTATTTAAATATGGAGGGAAAAGTCGTTATAACAGAATGCTGAGCTGTTACTTTGACAGCTGAGGAGTCTACAGTCTCATTACTCTCCTTTTTCCATATGATCCCTTCCTTATACAAGGAAATAACGTGATTTAATAATCTCATATTCATCTCAAATTTTTACCAGAACACGTGTTCTTTATATGTAAGGCGTTTCTGATCATTTGTCTAGGAACAAGGTATGGAGAAGTTCTGTTTGTTACCTAGTAGCATCATTCATGCCATCTATAATTTGGACTTGAACCCTCTATGGTCAAACAGCAAGTTAATGTTTAGATACTTATTCTGTCAACTATGATCTAGCATCAATGTGCAGACTAAATCTAATAATTGCTCATGTAGTCAAGACTCCTGACGTACCTTTTATGTCCTGATGCAGACTTCTCTTGTTTTGCAGACCTTACACTTGCATATCCAGAAGATTACAAATCAGGTGACTATAATTTTGTAAAGTATTCATTTGTTTTTCGCAGCTTTTACCTCATCTTTCATTAACAAGTAAATTTAGTATTAGAGGTTGTACATTCAGGTCAATCTACTTAATGTAGAAAATTGAAATGTGTAATCTTCTTATCCACTGTGATGTTATCTCAAAACTTCACATGAATAGATTCTACCACTGTTTAAAATCTTAAGGAATGAGCCAAGTATACGTCACTCCTTTTACAACCTACACACAAATGGCCGGATTGGATCACATATTACTTGTAACAATATTGTAAGTGAATAGCTACCATTATCCCTCACTCGTTCCCATTGCTAGATTGCTTTCCCCGTGCTCTTCCAGGGGCATCTAACCATAGTAACCTACGGCTGTTTCAATAAACTATAATAACATCTATCCGGGCCACGTATCTCATCATCCACATCAGCTATGTGAAGCCTGCCAGTAACACATCCTACCTATACATTACACATGATTTTTGCGGTTTAAAAATCGAAACCGAACCGATAAAAACCGAATCGAAATTTTAGTTTTATCCAAAAAGTCTAACGGCCCAGCCTCTCTCCTGCTATGCAGTGGGGAGCCACAGTGTGGCAGGTGGAGTCACCGGACCTCACTAGTTCTTCAAATATAAGAGGGGTCAAGTTCAAATATAACTTACTGTAAAATTGTAATACGTAAATAATAAACATATTTGTCTACCGTTATCGTCGATTCATCAAGTTGTTTGAAAAAAAATTGGACCCCCTAACTTTGGGCCACTGCTGCTATATACCTATATAGTTTGTTTGGAGATTATGATTCCGAAATTATCCTTAACTCGTCCCTACTATGTAGGCTGCAATTTTATTATATTAAGAAATTGTCTTATCCAAAAGTATGTTCCATTTTTATTAATTATGATTAGTTTATAATTTTAATTTAAACTCTTGAATTGACATTTTTTTATATTACATATTTTTTTGAGATAAAAAATATTACAATTACTATTTTAATTTTGAGACAGTTACGAGTATATCATTACTAGCATATAATAACACGTGCAATGTATAATTATTTTAAATAACTAGGACAATAAACCACGGCGGCAATATAGTAATATTAAAAAAATTAAATATAATAATACAACAGCTTTTTAATATATCTATCGACTATATTTAATATAAAATAACAAATATAAATTACTTAAATTTAAATATCATAAAAAAAACAAACATAAATTACTTACATTTAAATATCAAATAATACCTTTATAATTAAATAGTCTCAATAATAAAACGAACCTCTACAACTAACTCATCCACAACATCCTCCATTCTTCCTTTCTGGACAAAAGGCTGCATTCGAAAATTATAAAATCAATCAAACATTTTTAAATCATAAAATCAATCAAATAATAATATACATAATTCTATGGAGAAAAGTTATTGTTCTATTGGATATATTATCAAAATAAACCGAAATCGTTTCATATTTAATAATAATAGTTATTATTATAATAATAATCAATATTTAATAATTTTTTAAAAATATTACTATAGTGCCATAGCGAAGCGTGATTTACTATTTTAAAGCTGAATTTTTTATCGATCTCATCCATCTTCTTTGCACTTTCACTTTATGGTGATACCACTGATCTGGATATATATTATGACAATAGAGAAAAAGGATTCTAAAGTTACTTTTAGGAAAATTACCTAAAGTCACTAGTATTTTACATAAAAAAAATGGATGGCATTTTTGTAATAATAGATTCGATCCCCTATATTTACAATAATAGCCTTAATTGTGTATGGGAAAATAACTTAACTTTAGATAATTATTTAAAGTTACCTTTAGAAACCTTAAGCCCATGACAATATAACTCTTAAATTTTACTACGTGGGGAGTATTAACACAACTAATATAGCCAAATACACATGGCCCGGGTTTTACCAGTCGGGTGATGGTCATGGTACTTATGCTCAACATTATGATCATGTTAAGGCACGAGGGATTTATTTGGATGAATTCGCAAAGAGTGCGTTCGAAATTGTTCTGCGCGTGAATTTAGAGACTGTTGTCAGGTTCCAGTACTTATGGTGGAAAGGCGAGAAACATAAATTAATGATGGGGAGCGATGTGAAGTCAAGCACCATCACCGGCAAGAAGGTTGAAATAGGAAGATTAGAGCTCAAGCCTTACACCAAGCACGGTTCTGGAGGACTGCTCAAGCCTTACGGTTCAGGCTATTTAATAAATCGCAAAGCGCGGCTTATTAAATAACTTGAATAATAAAACAAACCTGTAAAATTAACCAATCCATAACATACTTAATTCTACCCGGATAAAAGATTGCATTCGAATCACAAAATTAATCATACATTCCAAAATCATAAAAATCAATCAAACAATAACACATATAGTTAAAGGAGAACCAAGAATCAAACAAAAACGTAATTCCAGGTGATGTGTTTGGAATTGTGTCCGACATAATTCGGAAAAAGAAGGGAGAGTTGCCTGATTGGGCTTTCTAATAATCTAAGAGATAGAATCCGATTCTGACTTATCTTATACGCTATAATTTTATAAAAGATAGGGACTTTCTTCCTTGTATAATTATATGACTTGGAGTCTATTAATCTAAGAGATAGAATCCGATTCTGACTTATCTTATCAACTATAATTTAGGTAATTGTATTTTTTAATATTTTTTAATTCAAAAAATTGAGAAAATTTGAAAAATAGAACATGATGATCTGAGAGGCGCCACATAAACGTCCTCGTCTTCTCCTTTATATAAGTACTAGTCGACTAAGTCGCGCTGCGCAGCGGCCCTAAACTGTATATACTTAAAAAAATTCAAATCAAGATTATTTACGAAAAATATATTATGATTAAATAAATTATAATTGTTAATACCAATTTTGTGTCATGTTTTGTTAGGCCGACACCAGTTAAAAAACATAAAACAAAATAATTTTTTTTTACATAAAATCATACCAACTTGTATCATGTTTTGTTAAACCGACACCTGTTATAATAAAAAAATATATGACTAAAATACAAAAAAATACAATAATTGTACAAAAAAAATGTACCTCAATGTCTAAGAATTATTTATAATACTTTTGAATTTATTTCGAATATGTTAAACCAAAGTTTTAATTATAGAATTTGCTATAAAATCTTATTTTATTTTGCTATGAATTTGAGTACATTTTTTATTTCGAATATGTAACTTGATTATTTCCTTACCTAAAATTTAGGAACTTAAAGAAAAAAAAATTTAATTTTTAAAATCAAATCAAAGAAACTCTAGAAAAAGACATCTTTAAACATAACATTATTCAAAGTTTATAAATCACGAAACAATACTTTAATGTCATTATCTTCTTTTTAACCAAAGATTTTAAACGCATAATAATGTCAAATTTTAAAATATTTGATTAA
The DNA here is from genome assembly GCA_003724115.2 of Anethum foeniculum. Lineage (NCBI taxonomy): Eukaryota > Viridiplantae > Streptophyta > Magnoliopsida > Apiales > Apiaceae > Anethum > Anethum foeniculum. The sequence continues at coordinate 470 of PHNY01276774.1, read as the reverse complement.
ACATTTTT
>PHNY01276722.1:502-11568 GCA_003724115.2 Anethum foeniculum | reverse complement strand
TAAAAAATTAATATTTAAATACAACACTACCTCATGGAGCTTCTTGAGTATTTTTAATATTTATCATGAATGTTTCGATATGAAAACACGAGCTTAGATTGATGAAAAGTATTTTAAGAGTTTAGTCAACTACGAAGTTTTACTATTTGCGCAAGTTTTACTAAAACATTTGACTTCTCTCAAATTGTTAACTTAATCGACTCACCGTTTTCTCGTGCATGATCTAGAGAGTGTCTACAACAAAATGACTCAAAAATATTTTTCTGGTCAGTGGGGTGAAATTCCAGAAGCAACAGTTTCTATGCAGTAGATATTCTAGGTGACCTCACTTTGCGCGACATCGGCTCCCACATTTTTATAAAATTGGAAAATTAACATCTTAAGCTAAAATTTTATAGAGGGCTTCCTCACTGTATAAGTCAAATACTGTACAAATTTCATAATTTTTTAAACCATGTTTATGGGGCTCGTTTGTACCATCAAATTGAGTTCAATCAGCAGTTTGGTTCACTTGCGCGACTTTCACTAAAATGGACTTTTCTCCTAAACCGTAAATCATCTCGACACGATATTTATATGGTTACAAACTAAAAAACAAGATCTTTACATTCATGTCCATTGGTGTTGAAAAATATAGATTTTACAGTTTAAAAACATGCTTCAAAGCAGCCCTAAATGCCAACGGTCATTATAACGGCTATACGCGTAACGATTCCCGGTTTTAACTTTGTTCAATCCATTAACAACAACTCAATCATCAAATCCACCATATTACTTGCAAGGTAAGTTTATAATTTTTATGAAAACATCACCAACATCAATCCATAACAATTAACCATCAAGATCTAACCGTTTACAATCCAAACTCCATGAACCAACTTATACCTAAACATAACTCAAACTCAAGCTTATAACTCAAGTAAATCAAAGGGTGGATGATGTTCATACCTTCCTTAAATACTAACAAGAGCTTGTAAGCCTTAAGAGACCCTTGATCTATGCTTATCATCCTTAAACTTGCAAAAGAAATCAAGAAATAAGTTAGTAATTTTCGAAGTTACTGTTCACCCTCATCTTCAAATATTTTTCAAAATTGAAAAATCCATGGATGAACTTGAAATTTTGTACGTACCTTATCTATGATACGAAGGAGCTATGGTCCACATTTTATAATTTGGGAAGCTCTAAAACTTAAGTTATGATTTTTTCTTTCTTGCTTGTTCTTGTATGACCGAAAATGAAGAAAAATGGAGGTGGGAAGAATCTTTGCTTTCTTGTAAATTATTTATGTGATATAATTGATATGGATATGTGTTTGTATATGTATAGATCAGGTCATGGCTGATTTGTGAGGCTTGCTTGTGTGAGTTTAAAAGCAACAACCCATACCTTACACTATTCCAAGTACTATTCCCCTAACTAGTGTAGTTTGGTTTTGTACTTCCCATTTGGCTTTCTAATTGTCTTGGTTAACTTCTAAGATTCTAGTTGCATGATGTGCATAGATTTACTACTTACCAAAATACGCTTAATACTTAATTTCCTTTGGTAGGTTCGATTATTTTCCGAAAACGTTTCCTGGTAAAAATCCTTTTATCGTAAATCCTTAACATTTCTAGTAATTGGACTTGGTTATATTTATATAATTCTAATTCTTATAATTCTTCCGGTCATTATATAATTCTTGTATTCTTCAATAACTCGTAAAATATGATCATCTGAAATAATTGGTTTCTTCGAAAACGAACGGCGTTTAAATACATTCACTTGTGTTGTATAAGGATAATATAACTTCGAAATATTGATTTTCCAACTAGTTTATAGTGTGGTAAAAAAAATTCATTATTCAGCAAAATTACTATTCACCAAGGTTTTTTCTAAGTACAAAAATTCGGGTTATTACATACATAGAGATTAACCAAAATTTTATTTAAAAAAAATAAACAAAATAATAATTCAACTTGTCTATATACCTATGCAATGTTAAATTGATAATATCTTCATTCTTGACTAAAGTTCTTCCATGAACGAACTTCAAAGTAGGGGTGTACACAGGTTTGTAAAACCGACCAACCCAATCCAAACCGATCATTTTTCGACCGATTCAACACGATACATATTTTGGTTAAGAAAATGTCAACCCGATTTAATTGGATTGGATGTGGGTTTCAATATTTTTGATCCGACCCAACCCAATCCGAATAGAAAATAATATATTTTAAAAATATACTGCAAAGCCCAGTCTATTATACCTAAGTCCAGTTCATGTACAACCTAATTCTTCCATAAACTATTTTTTGATATCGTTAACCTCAAATATTATTTAAATAATTTTATTTTAAGAAAAAAATACAGGTTAAATATAACATGTACAATAAATATATTATAATTAAATAAGAATGCAACGGTAAATTTATATATTTTAAGTTATTCTTTTTATTACCCTTATAAACATGTTAATAGAAAATACTTGGAATTGAACTTTTAAATTATTCTTTGAATATTAGAGTGATGATGGTAGTCTTAATTACTGAGATATAATTATACTAGTTAAACTTGTTATTCGTTGCCTTATACATGATACATTTGTTAGTAAAACTACACAATGGTGACATGACTAATATGATTTATCCACTTTATTATTAATAATAATATATATATGTTAATTAATTTTTATCTTATATATTGTTGCTTACATGGTAAATAATGAAGAAAACATCAATTATAATCTATATGATGATATTCGAGCTAGATATCTAAATCAAAGATAGAAGGACGCTGTTGTTAAGATTTTTTGACGTGAGAGTGGGCAGGGTCGTGACGAGGGTGTTGGGTAATGTCAACCTAATTATCACATTAATTAGATAAAAGAAAAATATTTTGTATATAGAGAAACTAGTTAACTCTTTTAGAGTGAGATCTTACTCAAAAACAAATCATTTGTCTTGCTACCGGTTCAACAGAGAATTAGACACGGTTTTTGATTTACCTAAAAACAAATTTGTTGACTTTCTGCTCGCGTTTATAACCTTTGAAGTCAAATTTAATGGAGATTTCGAACTCAAATTTCATGGAGATGAATAGTGTAATGCAGCACTTGCCGTGACATTAAACTTTTTTCGGACATACTTATATTATGTTGTGTCTGCCATCTCCCTCCTTTTCAACCCACATAGTTTGTATTTTCTGACCCCAGTCTTCCTATATATTCAACCATTTTATTTAACATCCCGCATCCGAATCAACGGGCCTAGAGATCATCCCGTGGGATGGCCTACTGTCCACCTTTTTAATTTGGATAATTTGACCACAGTGGGTATATATATATATATTTGAGTTGATAATTGAAGTGCACTGCTCAATAAAACAATTTTATCATGTAGATAGAGGTTGAATTGAACTAGTTGAAAACACTGGAAGTAAGGAAAATAAATGAGTTTGTCTTTAAAAAGATGCTTGAGCTAGAGGATATAGAAAAAAATATGCACATGATTTCAAATTAGATAGTGGATTGGAATTTTCTGCAGAAGCTAACAAAACTGGTAAGAAGACATTGTACATAAATTATATATCATCTTTTTATACTCTATAAACAATCTATGTCTTAATGACTAACATGTATCGAAGAAGACGGGGACCCTGCACATATCCTTCAGCAAATCGAGCTTTAAATTATTAACAAAAAAGAGAACGTTTTTTGTAGAAGAAATATTTGAGGAGGTTGAAAAGTGGATGACAGCTTTTGCAAAGGAGTGTTGGCTTCAGGAGTATAATGAGGTGCAGTGTATTCTCTCTATATTTTGTTTAATCATATGTTTACTTTGTTTATTTTACCTAACTGTCAATTACTATATATTTCTTCAGAATAAAAATCGATAAAATTTTAGGAGAGTTACACATCCTATTATAAAACGTGCAGCTGTGTAAGTTCGGACTTTGGGTAGAAAACTTCCAGGTACAATTCACTTCATTCGGGATGTTACCTTGGTTGTCCTTATATTTCTACACATCAATTAGTCATTTTACACATCATAATGACATGTTAAGTTATGTGTTATATAATTATATAGTTTTTGTAAGTAAAAATTTAAATTAGTTAGACGACTTAGACATCGAGTCACTAAGCTAGTTGCTCCCTTTTTTTATTTGATATTGTTATAAATATTTACACCTTTTCAACATTATGGTCTAGAAATTAGCTTTGAAAACTGATGCTTGGGAAAAAGAGAAGGGAACTGAGTTCATTTATGATGGAGTGGGTTCACCTCATTTACCTCCCGATCTATAAAAATTCCCCACGTAGAAAATGTTTGTACGTGTATAAATTACCAAATGTTTTTTTTTGTTTTTTTCAAATACTTCTTTCCATAATTGAAGAGTATATTATTTTACGACAGAACAAGAAGCATGAACACAAGAATCAGAAGGTATGAACCTTTAGTTTACATGGATGACGTGTTTTCACGAGAACTATATATGATAATTATGACAGATTGCACACATTTATCTGTACCAGGACCTGAACAATCTTAAAGAACCACTATTAGTGGAACAAGAAGCACTCTTTAGATCAGAACTAAACCTTGAGAAATCTCAGAGTTTAGAAAAAGGTTCTAGGTTGTTCTATGATTGTAAGAGCAATTAAAGAATATGTATGTTAGTTTTAATTTTAGGTAAATTATCAATAGTACTCATTTGGTATTGACTTTTACGAATGGTATCATTCAACATTTTTGACTTTTAAGTGGTACCATTATACTATTGATTTCGTTCATGTAATACCACTCTGTTAGTCATCCGTTAGCCAACGCCCATTCTTAAGCGTACTAAATGTAAAAATCAATTGTAAAATGGTACTATTAGGAATATATTTTCTCTTATTTTTTAAATTAAATATATTTTCTTCAATTAATAATTTGAAAAAATCAAAATTAATAATAAAAAATAAGAAAATAATGGTGATTAGAGAAATAATATCAATTTACATAATTTAAAAGAATTTAACAAATTATGAGTATATATTTATATTTTTCTAATCTTTTCATATTTTGTACTAACTATAATTTGAATAAATGAAATACAATAATAAAAATAAACAAAAAAAGAAATACGTCTATTTCAAATTCATTAATAGTAATTATTTATTATCTATTATTCTATAAAATTTTAAACGATAATAATCAATTTCAAAATTTTATAAAATAATAAATGAAATAATAAGAAATATACGTATTGAACCGGTAATTAGAGTCTATTATAATTAGAAAATTGGATATGAAACAAATTGATGACTTAAACACTTATATGAAGTACTAATAGTGAGGCGATTAATTAATTAGTAGGGGAATATATAGGTTAATTGTGAAAATTATAGAAAACTATATGATTTTAGGAAGAGAAAATGGTACCACATATAAGTCAAAACTATTTAATGGTACCAAATGAAAAAAATACAATTATATAATTGTACAATTAATAATATCCCATTATTTCATAACGTTTGACCAACGTTTATTTATTTGACATAGTGGTATTAGATGGATGAAGCCATATAAACAATAGTACCGCTCAAAAGTCAAAAATATTTACTATTCATAAAAGCCAATCGGGCCAATACTAAGAGGGTACTATACACATTTGTACTTAATTTTATTAAGTGTAAAGTTTTAAATTGTTTTACCAAGCTAAGGGTACTATACACATTTGTACTTAATTTTATTAAGTGTAAAGTTTTAAATTGTTTTACCAAGGCTGTCAACTTCAGTTTTCAAGTCAAATATTTATATAATACGAATTATCATGCAGGTAGAGGCTGAAGTGAATTGGCTGAAAATACTGAAAGATCTTTAAAAAAAGAGGTTTGAGCTGGAGGATACATGTGGAAGATGCACATAATTTCATAATCTGATAAGGGACTGGAATTTTTTGTAATAACATAACTGGTAGGAAGAGATTGTAAATATAGTATATATTACCTCCTTTATGCTTTGTAAACAAATTATGTCTTAATGATTTTTATATGTTGGGTATAATTAACACTACACAACAACAATAGTACAGTTATATAACAATTAACAAACCAATAACGAAACAAACACAAAGGTTAAAACAAGATATAATCAGAGACTATAATGAAACAAGAAAAGAGGAAATCACTTAGCTATAATGTCGCTTTATCAAAATTAGAGCATCGGCTGAGTCGCCAAACCCTCGAGAAGACTTTACTGTTCTTTAAAAGATTATTGCCCCGCTTACGCTGTGAGGTGTTGTAGCAATATCACTCACAAGATAAAACAGCACAGAGCACTCCGTTCAAAGATACATAATGCTCAACAACGACCGGCACCTCATTTCGCCAGGAAAATCTATGTACCTTGTATATATATATGTGGGAGGGAAAAAGAAAATAAGAGACTAATGTTTTTCACGTCTTCAACCCAATTGATATCTTTTTCTTTCACAATCAATCGTCTGTATATACAATATATTATATATTTATCAAGTGTCTAATTATTATTATTCTAAAATATAATAATTTTCGTTCATATATCAATATATAATAAATTATACAATATACTTATTTATATATAACGATGTATATAGTTTTAGAAATCAGCTTCTCAAGTCAGGACCTGAGCTTAGACTCAGGTCCTTGACAAAACCTAATGATAGGTATTAACAACAATAGAATAAGACTTTACAATGAACAGTTAGTTCTAGATACATAAATTTAGCTCTTATATATGTGTGTCTCTGTAATTTATAGACACTCTGCTCTACATGTATCTCATGTACCTTTATCATTAAATTCAATTTTACTTGCCCTTCGATTTGATTCAAAGAAATTGAAGCATGTAACTTCATCAATAAATTAAATTTTATTGTACTTTGTTAAATTTATTCCTCTTTTTCAGCAATAAAATATTTTATTGTTTAGTACAAGTGGCATTTTGATAAAAGCTGACAGTATAAACCCCTTCAATTCACTATAATGGCAGAAATTTTGACCAACATTTTTGCGTACAAGCCACTGTCTTGGAGCAGAGTGTTGAGAGTTGTCCCACATCGTTTGCGGGAGGGGCGGATTGCTAGTATATAAGTAGCCAGATTATTCCATTAGTATAAGGCCTTTTGGGATGTGACCAAAAACAAATCCATACGGGCTCGACCCAAAGCGGAAAAATATCATACTAATGTGGAGTTAAGGCCTGCTTAGCAAGTCCAACAAGTGGTATCAGAGCTATGATTTGGAGCTTACGGTATGGGTAATAGGGAGCTTTTTACACTGAAAGAGGCAGATTCGACAAGTGTTGAGTCCGATGTGTGAAAGGGGAGGTTGTTGAGAGTTGTCTTTTTGTAGAAGGGGCAGATTGCTAGCTGTTATAGGCAAAATTCTACTCGGGTACTTATATATATATAGATTCGTATCAATTGAACACACATTTGGGAAAATTGAAATACATATGAATTAGGGTTCTAAAGGAGCCTTGATTAAAGGACGCGTCCTCATTTCTTAAGGCGCGTCCTCCGTGATTAAAGGAGGAACTGTTACTTGATATGAAGAATTTGCAAAGGCTTAGAATAAAATAATGGAGTAAGGACACGTCTTCACCCTGGAAGACGTGTCCTCGTTGATTAAAATAGATATTGTCTGATTGACCTAATGATTGAGTTAGATTGTCACTTAGGGTGATTTGTATGGCTAACGTATGTTTTGGTAGGTATTTCTGGAAGAACTCCTTCATGAGATGTATTCTAGGAAGACGGTGTCCGTGGTCAGAGACCTCCAGGGATATTCCTATGTACTGAAGGCCTCCCCATGTAGTCAATGGGTGTCCTCATTAGGGATGTGGGGTGAAACTTGGTGTGCTGGGAGCTCTGTTCTTGCTATCAACGGGTGTCCTCGTTGGAGAACTTTGGAGTAATCCTGCACTTTGCACCACAAAAATTTGGGATCACTTGCCCTGTTATCTGGTGGGGGGTTCTTATTCGGGGGAGAAGGATGTGTCTGGCACTTGAGGTAAAACATGGCTATATATACCTGCGACCACGAACAAGGGAAATAGCTTGTAGCGGAGGGTTATCCTCGCCCGAGGAGTTTCCTTATCCGTGAAGTCCCGAAGTCGTGGCCGAGCCTTAGGACTTTGTTATTAGGCCTCATAGTCTTACATTCCTAAAGCTAGTTGAAGACGGATTTGGTAGGTTTTTCCTACCGGGCCTTGGGATAGAAAACCTAAAGCCCATTTTGGTTTATTGTTCCCCAAGAACTATGTTGGCTTGATCCCCTTTATAAAGGGGTACGTAGGCAAATTGTAAAGGGTCAGAAGTTGAGAGCACAAATGAGTCATCACTAACCCTAAACAATCTTAGCCACCAATTAAACACAAGCATCACACTCCGTTCAATTTTTCGGCAAAGAGCCACCCTCCTAGATCTAGATTCGACGACCCTCGAATTTTGTTGTTATCAAATTCCTCCTTCAACACTAGCATATAAGATAACTCCATTGGTATGAAACCTTTTGTGATGTGCCCAAAAATAACAAATTTGTACGGGCTCGGCCTAAAACGGACAATGTCATTCTAATGTGGAGTTAAGACATGTTTATTAAACCCAATACATAGATTGTAATTGCACTATTTGTGCAAAGCTTTAGAGCCCGGATCAAGCTTCCGATTGAAGGTGTTAACTTCAATGACGTGATAACGTACACACTTCTTCTAGGGGTCTACAAGCTTGCGCCAAGATGTAGCGGTCACTCTTTCCATGGGTGCTTAAAAGTGTGCTCCTGCAGGTTATTTCTCAGATTTGTGGCTGCATAGCACCGGAACATTAGGTTCAACGTGCAACTATATCAGTCAGAGGGATGTCTTGCTTCATTTCAAATGCAAACTGTGAACTAACCTCTACAAGAACAGAATTTTACGCTGTAGGGTATGCATCACTTTGTACAGTATAATAACAATCTTCCAATACATATATAGCTACCTAGACATATACTTTGATCATCATGTAAGAGCAAATGACTATCCTTTTCATCCAACAGCAACGTTAGGTATTGATATAAACCACAAGTATATAAGACGAAATGGCAAATATCCAAAATTTAAAATTTAATTTCCTTTTGTTCAGGTCTTCTCCAACAAGCTTTTAGGAACCAAAGATATGGTTACCCTTTTTCTCCTACACTAGATGATTAGACGGCAAAACTATTAACTAAAAGATGGGTATTTTCAATTTACCAAGACTTCTCCATCTCGTTTTACTCAGGTCTTCTCTATCAAGTTTCTATGAACGTTCTTGAAATATTTTATCAATATCATTGCTTTTATTTATTAATTCATACTTGAATGCTAAAGTAACATCTATCGCATTATATATCATTTCAGAAATGCCTATGGACGAAGATTTGTGGCGTTTTTTTGAATTTTAGAAGTGATGTGCGCAAGAACTTTACATGTCACTTGTTTGATGCCCTGGAATCCAAGAAATTTCGACCATTTATGGATAGTAAAGCATTCTTCTGGGAGACGAAATTATTGATCGAATTAAGAAAGTAATCAAACACTCCAAATGTGCAATCGTCATTCTGACCAATGAATTTGCATCTTCATAGGCCTGCTTGAATGAGCTACTGCTTATACTTGAACCGTTGAACCTAACAGAACATTTAAGTATTTGATAATACCAATTTTTTATTACGTAGAAACAGATGATGTGAAGCGCCAGGCGAGAAAACTTTGGTGCTGCATTTGAGCGCATTAAAAGCAGCACGGTGATGACATAGTTTAAGAGTGAAGAGCAGCACTTGCCAATATTAGAAGTATATTAGGCAAAGAGATCAAGGAAAAGGAGCAAGTATGCCTTTTCTTCTCTTTTGTTACATTACCTTAGTTTTCAATATAGATTTCCTTGACCTTTGTTTCAAATAGGATCTTTGGATATTTACATGAGATGGAGAGTCTAGTAATTTATAATATATAAACATGGTTTAATATTTTAGCATCTTTAATTCTATCACTAATTTTATCTATCATAATGTCAGCGGAATTCTGGAGACTTGATCATTGAAGATATTTTTACAACATTTCAACAAAAGTTCTATGATCATTATCCAGAAAGTCTGCAGCAGCAGAATCAAGTTTCCCCAACAAGAACGGCTCATGTTATTAACGTAGTAGAAGCCGCAAACAGAGTTGAAGAGACAGAATTTGGTAAATGTAAAAAGTTCTTCAGCGAATTTTTGAGTTTGTGATGTTGTGTGTTTTGTTTTGTCTTCATTACAGTTTCTCTCACGAAACTAGGGGCTACTAAAATAGACCTGGCTGGCTGCAACTGTATAGTCTATTAGAGTTGGCCGAAATGAGGCCATTTTTCTTGCAGTTTCTTTTGATAGAATCTTGCAGATTAAGTTGGGGCAACGAATCTTGCAGATTAAGTTGGGGCAATGATTTCAATTTAAATATACTCTATGTTATTTTCATAAAGTTATATATAATTTCAATATATAGCCAGTTGAATTCTTGTGGTGCATGGGTTGTTAACGTACAGGCTATTCACATTTTCTCGTCTTCTGGAGTTATATACTTGAAAGTTGTGTGCATAAGTCATATATAAACAATTGCGACATAATTCTACAATAATTAAGATTCCATTTAATGATTGTCATATACTGACTTGATTCAGAAAAATAGTACTTTGGAAGCTGATTTCGTGGAAAATTTAAGCAACATAATGGTATGTTAATCTCGTACATTTGTTGTGTCATGTCGTAACAAAATTAAACTGTTTAGGCATTATGACTCCCTGTATCGCAGAACTGTTCTTCAACCTGGTGGCAGTACTTTAGGTTTAGAGTTAAAGCGTGTAAGGTGTGGTGTAAAGGTATGGAAGAGAAGAAGATGGTGGTGGTGGTGATACATATAAATAAGCTTTAGGAGGAGAAATGACAGGAGGCGACGGAAGTGAAGGACATGGTGCATGAGGGTGATGGTGACCGTGGTGGCGGTGGTGGTGGTGGTGGTGGTGGCTGCGGTGGTGGCCATGGTGGTGGTGGTGGTGGTGAT
>PHNY01276637.1:500-10905 GCA_003724115.2 Anethum foeniculum | reverse complement strand
TATATATATATGCCAAACTCTGGGCATCTGCAATGATAAAATAACAGTCTTCCCCTACAAATCGGCCGAAGTCTGAACATGTTGGTAAATCAATTCCCAAGTTAAAAACATAGGCACTGATGTTGAGCGACACAGCCTAGTTAAAAATGGCAATATTAAGTTATACTTTTGAAATATTCCTTGGAACTCTTCTTGTAGTCATTATTGACCTGAAAGTTCTATCCTTTTTCTAATCTATTTAATTTATTTCATCCTTGTTTGCCGTTCCATCTCATGACTAATGTATATTTCATTTAAAATCTAATAGTTTTTAATCTGCACAGGGACTAGGAGAGACATTTGGAAGAGTGACAATTGAGGCTATGGCATTTGGTCTTCCGGTATATACTTGTTTCCTTTTCTTTTATTCTTTTATTAATTTTTGGGATAATTCATCCATGTCCTAGTTTTTAGTTGGTCTATATTTTATAAGTGTCATTGACTTGTATTAGATTATGCAAGCGTTAGGTTTTTGAAAATGATGGTACCACCTGTTTTTCATATATAATCTTAAACTTCAATCTCAATTTATATGTTAACATTTATACTTGCTGCCTTTTGCAAGTCTTAACAATGGTATAATGAGATTGAGGAGGTTGCTGTCACTTGTCTACAGCATGAGAGTGTTTCTAAATTAACGTTCCAACTCGATATTGCAACTGAGAGAAGGTTATATATCAGCATTGCTATATAATATATTTTTTAGTAAAACATAGTATGGTACTAAAAGCTAGTACTCTTTTTCCTTCATTTTGTGGTGAACACTGAAGCGTGGTTATGAACTATTTAACAATGAAAAAAGTTATTAATTTGTTAATCATCAGATTCTAGAGACCTTTTACTATGCCAAATAATTAAATAACTACTCAAGTAGGGGCTGTGAAAATGTATAAGATTAACAAGCTGTGATTCGCATTCGCCTTTTATGCAGGTGCTTGGTACAGATGCTGGAGGCACAAAGGAGATCGTTGAACACAATTTAACCGGTCTGCTTCATCCTTTGGGGCGTCGCGGGTCTCGCATTCTTTCCAAAAATCTTCAGTATCTGCTTCAAAATCCTTCTGCAAGGCAGGAGATGGGAATCAGGGGAAGACAGAAGGTAGAGAAGATGTACTTGAAGAAGCACATGTACAAGATGCTAGCACAAGTTCTGTTCAAGACCTTGAGGATAAAGTAACATCAGCATTCGGCCACCTATTTTACTTCATTTTTTTAAGGCTAGAAATTTATGAGGTACATATGAGAAGTAGTATTTGTGCTCATCAACCCAAAATCCCGAGGCATCTCTACTAATTACCCACTTAGTATTTTTCTCAAAATCGAGTATCCCCAGAGTTCAGACTGCTCAATAGTTCTGGCTACTTCTTGTAGCATGGATTGCAGCAAATGAGATGAACATGTTTCTTTTTCTGCTCTGTACATAAACTTTGGTGATATATTTTTTTTCTTGTGCATTATGAAAGCATAGGTACTTTTTATCAGCGTCAAATAATCTGCCTCTACCTCTGCCTCTGTCAGACTAGAATTTTCAAGTGTACAAGTTTGAAGTTTCTGTCACCGTGTTGGACCTATATTGTTCATTTGACTCGTCTGGAATCTTCAGAGAATCCTAAAATTTTAAAACATCTTTCATAGATCTTTAGCATTTCTCAAATCATCATACTGATTATATCACACCAGAGCTATAAAAAAGGAAAAAAAAGATCCAATTTTAACAAACACCAACTGAGATGGATCTTGATCAAATAAGATTTGTACTATACTACTATCCAAAATGTGAGTGCTGAAAAATAAATATATCTTAAAATGATAAAAAATTAAATCAACTATTTTCAATATTTTTACATTTGCATTTACGTCAACTACTCGTGAATTCATTTTTACGACCATTACATCAACAATTTGTTGGCTCAATATTTTTTTACCAAGTAAATTCAACATGTAAGAGCTCAACTATTACATCAACCATTTGTTGACTCAATATTATTTCTACAATGTATAAGAATTTAAAATGATAATAACATTCTTGAATTAAATCAACTACGCTCAATATTTTTTTAACAATTACACTCTTTTAAGAAAATGAGAGATGAATGTTCATTACGCTCCAGACTCGCTAGAATTTGTTTAAACAATACCCTGAAGAAAAAAAAACAACATAATTTGGTCATTTCACATTTGCATTTACGTCAACTACTTATGAATTCATTTTCACAAATTAACTAAACAAGTATGTTGTAGTTACAATGTCACATTTAACTGACTCAAAAATATAGTCAATTATCTCAAGCACAAGTATCAATAATAAAATACCCACTTTCTGCTCAAAAAGGACATTTGCAGGTTTGAACACCCAAGAAGCCAAGACAATGCAAGTTCTCGGTCTAATATTGATGTAGTAAATATGAAAAGAGTTGAAGATCTGAACTTATAAAGCTCAACATCATACCAAAGCGTTTAGCTATAAACTGGGAAAACTATAACCCGGTACATCAGAAATAAGATGCGTTGCATAATGTAGCCAGGACAATAGAAATTATTAAATATTTGGAACAGCAACGGAAAGAAAATTACACAACCATATGTCAAAGTCCAACAAATTCCTTTTAAATAACATAACTCTACAAACATTCAAGATATATAGAAAAAGGGTATTTGTTTCGCAAGAAATGCACCAACTCCAAACTATTTGGATACTGAATGTAAAACCAAACGGAAAAGTGAACCAACTAAATTTAATCCATGTGCCACTTCTACCGGAAAAAATAAAAAAATAAAAACTTTAAATGTCCCTGAAAGAACCAGCTGCTGCACAATATAGAGTTTCCCCTTGCCATGCTTTCCATTTAGTATTTGAAGAAGCCAGTACTGAGTTTGACATACTTCAATAATAGAAAAACCAAGCCACAAGAAACCTGAAATTTATAGCAAGTGTCAAAAGTTTTCGACAACGCCCGGTATGTTACAAGAACAAAGATTTCAGGCGCATTTCCCTACCGCATATTTGAATAAAGAACTGCCACCCGTCGAACTGCTATTTTTTTCTCTCGGGTGACCACAGCATGAGCAGGTATATATACATACTACAAATATATATCAGAAAAATATTAATATCAAAGATTTCTGGATTAACAAACAAGATAAGTGAGACTTCGGGTCCATTTGGGGTTCCTTGTAAGTTTAAAAATGCATCCGTCACAAACTAAAAAATTGAATCCAACAATATATAAAATTTGTTGCCAACAGCCCCTATTCCGAAAAATTACTGGGCTGGTCATTGGGTCCAAATATAACAGCAGGCTCAGACTACAATACTGACACACATAAGTTGTTCACATCATACCTAAATACCAACAGTCTAAATACCAAATTGTTGTACTTCATCCACTACTACTGAATACGAACTTTTGTCTATAACAACAATCTAAATTTGTATATACCTTAAGCACAAGACACAGTGTTTGTGAAACAAAAACAGCCCACACCAAGAAAGCCTATTAGTGTACAAGACCAGAAAACATTTAAAATAAATAAATAGCAACCTAAATAATAGTAATTCTTTGTGTCAACTGTCAAGCATAATTAAAATAATGCCAGAAAGGAAAAACATCATTTAACACCCTTTTCTGTGATTACCTATGTTATCATGATAAGTAAAACAGCCCAAAGTAATCCAAAAAGGATGCTGAATCACAAAGGGCCAGAACGAAGGTCTGGAACCCACAGTACCACCATCCGCAACAGGAACAGAACCAATAATTAATTTTGACCATTTGAAAAGGTTCCACCATCAAACTACTCATGTCCTTCACTGGTCAAACTTCATCTCTGTATATCTGTAGAATATCAAGTGGCAATGCCAAATTAGATGACCAGAAAGGGAAAATATATACCGGAAATAACTAAAGTCTAGGTAGGAAATGCCACAAGAATGACTTGCCTTCGAGGTTTGTTTTGTCTTGGACCAAACTCATCAGTTACAATATCTGCAGAGGAATGAATAATAAGATAATCATACTACTTGAAAGCAATCCCATTAACAATTTACAAAGGATCTAAATTTGTTGATACCTTGTTTCTGGGAAGGCATCAAACCATTAGAAGTCTTGTTCACGTTGTTTTCTTTGCTGCAGAATAATATTGAAAAAAAAAATTACACAGAGTGATCAGAGATGATCCAGAACAAATTGATGACATTATAACAAAAAAAAGGATTATTGATCAAATTCTGGTACAATGAAGCCCCGCTGTGCTACACAAAGTATAAGTGGACTACATCAACTTTTTCTAAAATCTGGCACAAATTATAAACTTGCCATTTGCTGGACGACATAACACAAATGATACCCTTAAAAGTAAATAATCTACAGCATTAAAATAAGATTTTCTGGAAATTATTCCTCATATGTTAGCATTATCAAACTCAATTAAATTTTGAGCCAGAAACAAACAAAACTTCAATGTAGGATTAAATTTGGCACTAACCCTGTTCAATACAATATTCACAGAACCCAGTACTCAACAGTGTTATAAGAATATGCAAAACAGACCAAAGCCTCAGAGTACCTTCCATCGCTTAAGTGGATATAATTTAACATAATTTTATACTAGAATGTTTATTAAATATTATATAGTTTATCAGTAAAGTGATTAGACAATTATTCAATATAAAGTTTTTCTAATATCTTTTTGTTATTAAAATTGTTACATTATACTGTTCAACTCTGTTTAAATAAGACGATTTGTTAAATATTCAAATTGGTCAAGCCCAACAAAACCAAAGGGGAATAAACCCTAATCATAAATTGTTATACTCTTTCCGGCTTTCTTCCATCTCATTTAACAGCAGATATCTTTCTTCTGTTATCTGCAAATTCACCCAAAAACAGATAGCCGACTTGTAATAAAATTTGCAACTAAAACTGAAGAGACCGGAAATTTTTCTAAATCTTAATTTTTCAAGGCATCTTTATTCAAAAATAAATTGCAGACATATCCGTGAAGGCGGAAGGGTAACACCTTTAAGTCAAATCCTCATCTCGAACCTCGAAGCTTCTCTACAAATGCTTTCGGTCCATATCCATACACTATACTTATTCTTAAAGCTTACCTCTTCACAAATATTTCCTATCAAGCACCAGTTGACTGCTTAATTCATACAATACCCATTATAACCCGCTAATGTTAGTATCAAGTTGGTACTATCCAGCTTCCGCCAAACACTTAATTCAATTTCTACAACATTGGCGCAGTGGTACTCAATTTGAAAGCAGAGGCTTACCGTAAAGGGCTACATAAGCATGGTGTATCAGATTTCAGAGAAGACGACAAAAAGGTAAACACAAATCACAGTAATGAGTGCTTAAGAACAGAGAGTATATTTAGGTGACACTAGGAACTGTGCTGCTACTTAATGTATTCCTACTCTAAATTACCAACTCGGGTTCCTTAGGTTCGTTCTTTGCTGTTTATTCCCTATACTGCACAGTTAACTAGACTCCATATACATTGCTTGTTTACTTGTTTTCCAACCAATTGTGCAAATAGATTATCAAAAACAAAAGCAAGTAGTATGGAAATTTTAAGATTATACATTTAAAATTAACCACTCCACCAACCTTGAAGCACCAGCCAGAGAAGATACTTGGCCAGAAGGACGAGAATGATAGGTACCATCAACAGAAAGATAGGGGGAATTATATGATGCACCTAAAGCTCCTGCAGGCCCTGCCAATACTGGAAGCCTGCATGTCACAAATGATAATATAAGAAACTGCTCCACAAATAATTATGAACCCTGAGAGTGAGATATAGAAGATCAAAATTGAATGTGAATGATGGTAAAAGTAATAATTAGATGTGCTGAAGCTAATAATTTTCACAAACTGATAACGATGAATTTCATAATCCTAAATATGCTTGACTTGCATGATATGATTAATTTAATGCAATTTCAGGACTCATCTGACCAAATATTAAATAGAAAGATGTAGCTATGGCAAAATCAACTATCTGTTTGATTTTTAACATAGTCGTTACATCCACAAGTTTAAACGTAAGTGTCTAACTCTGCTTGTAAAAATACCATGTCATCTCAGAACTCCCGGACCCGGGATTATTCACATATCCCGGAAATGCCATACCAACAGCAGGAACCCCAATTCCACCAGGATGTTGACCACCAAATTGCATAACTGCAATCCATTCCCAAAAAGATACGAGAGTTCAGTAAAACATATCAAGCACTAGTATATATAGAAGAATCTATGGATTACTAAATTTTATTTAGAATGATATGTCTACCAAGACAAAAACTATCACCGACTCCATTCTACTAACAAATTATCAAAAACTTGATTTCAGAAGCAGTACAACCTGGCAAGAAAGTCGGCATTCCAGGAAAGTTACCATCGCCATGGCTACTGGCCAAACCTCCAGAAGCTCCAACAACCTGAGCCCCGCCGTAGGAAAAAGAGCCCCTTCCATTACCTTCAACACTCTTTCCTTTACCAATCAACGCAGTATTCGATTTACTTGATTCCTGAGGAGATTTGGTTTCATTAAGTTCAAATGAATTAGTTGTGAGAGCTGAATCTGGTGACAAGGAAGCTTGGATCCGCTGTCCTAACTGACGCCCAGAAGTTTGAAAGGAACCCTGACGTGTTTGAGTAGGAGCTTGCTGGCCATTACGATGTTGCGATGGATTAGAGACTCTGTTAACTTGATTTTGAGGAGTTGATTGATAAGCCATCTTCTCCATAGGATTTTGAACTCGGCCCTGAACTCTTGAATGAGGATATTGTGAAGAATTAGTCCATGAGGATACCGGGACCTGCAACTGTGAGCTAGTGAATGGCTTCCCGGTGTGTGTGGGGGCTGGATTGTTAATGTACAGCTTGTTCATACCAACAACATCAGCTAAATTCTTTTCTGAAGACCTGGAAAAGCTCTCATCTGTAACAGATGACTGCAGGTTCCGGTGGAGTGGTGCAGCTGTACCATCCCTTTTCTGTGTCGCACTGTTTTCTTTCTTCGATGAAGCTGAGGGATAAAATGGAGGAGAGGCAGAATTTAGGCTGGAGGACACATGTCTTTTGGCTGAAATTTGGTCAGACTCTACAGCCAATGGGCGTTCTGATGCTTTTGCAGAAGTAGCATAGTGACCTCTCTCCGCTGACTTCCCATGTCTATTAAGTTAAAAAAACCCAACTAAGTTATAATAATATCTCAATGGACAACGAATCACAAATGAAAAGGAAAATGTTCAAACATTTCTACTCACTGTTTATTTTGTATTGGAACCTCATTCCAATAAGATTGATATCTTCTTGGGCCTCTCCCTCTCACACCCTTAGGCACATTGTTCGGGTTCTTGGGTGCACTGTTCAGGCTCTTGGAGGAATTGCTCTGCAGCCGACTGTTCTGGTTGTTGGGCGCATTGTTCTGATTGCCATTGTTAAACGTTTTAGGCCTGCTACCTCGTGCATAGCCATGTTCTTCTCCTTGGATTTTTCCACGGCCACGATTACGCCCTCTAGATGCCTTTCTGCCCTGTGAAAATACACAGAGTGCCTTAGAACATTATAATACAAATCATCTAAACAAAAGTTAAGAAGGAAGACAACACCACCCCTCACCTCTCCATAGTGCCTTTCTTGAGTACTCATCTCCTCGAACTTGTCATGTCCCCATTTTCTATCATCCTTTGATTCCCACAAATTTCTTCCACCAAGGTTCCGCCTAACAAACATGTGTAACAAATCAAAATCCAGACCAGAAGTAACATTACATGTAAAACGACTTGAATACAACTATATTGCATAAAATCACCAACATTCTGACATAAAAGCCTTTCCATTAAATAATTATAGGTAAATCAAAGATATAAATCCATTACGACGTCCCCAAATGTAATAGATGCAAAATACCAAGGAATTAACTAAATTATAAATAATCTCCATGGTTGTTTTAAAGTAACAGTCTGAAGGAAAGAGTCAAAGCTTCAAGCAACCCTGTCAGATAACAAACAGTAAAGAATACAGAATTACAACTATCTAATGCCTTGATCCCGAGTTTTAATGGAACTACTATAGAATTTCGAACTGGTTACATAAACATAGGCAGCTACTACCATACTGTATGTAAATATATCAGAAAACATATTAATGAGAGTCTGTCTCTCGATTCGTCATGCGCTAAATTCTCCATTTTATACTTTATATAGAAATTGAAGTTCTCCGTTCCAAACATTAAATAAGCTAGCCGTGTTTACAAATTAGGGCACCTAGATAATCTATTGTATTCCAACTCTAAGTCCACCACATTGGTCTAAAAGTCCACCTCTAACAAAATTGTTAAATATCTGCTACCATTATGTTTCTTAAACATTTAACGGAGTAAAAATGGATGTATGTCGTTTATAGATGAGGCAAAAAGGCCATTATTCAATATAAAAAAGCAGCTGTTTAAATCATGGGATTCAACCTGGTAAATGGGAATGAAATTTCAATACAAAATTGTATAAGAATCTCTTTCCCGTTAACCAGGTTAGAAAACCGTCCGACCGGGGCACCTATGAGTTTACGTTAGTCAACAATCTCCATAAAGATAAAGTATTTAATAAGTAGAATCTAATCGAATCTAGGTCACCAATAAAAATTGAATAAGAATCTCATTCCCATGAGCCAGGTTGAAATCCCATTATTCAAACGATACCCACGACCACGAGTTAATGTTAGTCAACGGTCTCCATAGAAATAAGTTAATTAAATTGAATCTAGGTTAAAACAATCCCTATCAATTAATATTTTTACTATTCCCGCAGGCTTCTAAAACAAAAGATAACCAATACAATTCACTACCCCCTCAATCCATCTCGCTCTAAAAAAAAATCAAACATACCCTAAACAATTTTCCCTAAATAAACCATATAGTAGTTACTAAATGTATACCTAAAGCCAGCAATAGTAATATCACCATAAAAACAAAAGCATGCATCAAATTCTATATATACACATTCAACAAAACCCTATATATCATCACAATTCACAACTAAATTCTGAAACCATACCTATGTCGACCGCCACCACGACCACCAGACCCATCACGAAACCGATCATCATGCATATAAAAAGCACCAGCAGTCGGCACAGCAAACGGCTCATTCTCCTTCTTCTCATTCTTCTCCTCACCAACAACCTCCTCCCCTTCTTTCTCCCCCGAAAACTCCTCTCCACCTTCTTCTTCACCTCCCACAACCTTCACCTCACTCTCCCTCTCCTCCACTTCCACCTCCTCATCTCTCTCCACCTCCTCTTCATCAAACTCATCACTCTCCTCATCATACTCCTCCACAGCACCTTCAGATTCACTCTCCGACACTCTCTCTCTCATCTCTCTCCCATCTCTCCCATCTCTCTCCACTCTCTCTCTCATCTCTCCCAAATCTCTCCCATCTCTCTCCACTCTCTCTCCCAAATCTCTCTCATCTTCTTCATCCTCATCATCACTCGCTTCTCTCCGACGAGCAATCAACGACATCTTAGACTCCTCTGGATCACTCTCGTACTCCAATTCATCTTCAACAACACTCGCCATCGAGCTATAAATAACAAACCCTAGCTTTTAGAGCGAGAAAGTCAAGTAAGAGTTGTGAATTAATTGATTTGTGTAACCAAGAGAGAAGAACCCTAGATTGTTTAGTTTTGGATTAGGAACACGAGAGAATTATATATACATATCTTCATTTATCATAAATAATAATAGCGAGAAAAATAAATTAATTTATAGACGTTACCGATTATATACGCACCAAAATCTATTGGGCCGATTTTTAATCGGGCTTTAAAAGATCTGGTCAGTTTAACTGGATCGAGATGTGTAGACTTTTGAGGAATATATATTAAGGAGACCGGTCATCAGGGATGATAATTTGTACCGATCCGATGTATACCCGATCCGTACTAACCCGATTGGATCTTACCGAACCCGAATATTTCTGGTTTGGATTTGGGTTTGGGTTTGATTTTTAAACCCGAATCATTTTCGGGTCGGGTTTGCATTTTAAGCATACCGTTTCGAACCCAACCCGAAACCCGTTTCGAATCCGACCCAAACCGAACCCGAACCGAAACCCGTATTAAATTATAAATAATATTATATATATATATATATATATATATATATATATACACACACACACACTAGCTTAAACCCCGTGCAATGCACAGATTTTTTAATATTATATATTTTTTTAATTAATTTGAATTGAAAATTTTAATATCATATTTTTAATTTTATTCGAATTGATAGTGTGTTTTAGTTCAAACGGATAATCGACTGGTTATTAATAATTATAATATTATTA
>PHNY01276585.1:13670-23761 GCA_003724115.2 Anethum foeniculum | reverse complement strand
CACACACATCTGTTAGAAAAACACTGAGCTGTTAAAAACTACTCAAAACTCCAAAAAGTTTTGAGATTTACATTCAACCCCCTTCTGTAAATCTTACTGTTAGTTCATTGTAGAATAACACTTTCCTCCATCTTTTTTGTTATTTTTTGGAGTAATATCCTTGGTTGAGGACCATTCTATGGGTTTAAAGATGGTATGCTGGTTTTCTGGGGATTGAACACTCTTCCGGGTTTTCAATCTCTAGAACAGTCTTCGGGAACCGACCCTTAAATGCTTACTCATTTGATATTACCCAGTTTAGGCTTCTCTTCGACCGGTTCTAGCCTTTCGTACTCTGCTGTCGTTTTATTTTTTCAAATTTTTCTTTCAAAAACTTCACCCGAGTATATGGCTAATTTATTTCTCTGTTCTTCGAATTCAGGGATATGGACCGGTCGGAAGGAGCCGCTAGCATTTCCTATTCAGCGGCCGATCACTTTGGCGATAGGAAGAAGTTTCCTGCTACGAACCTTTGGCGAAAGCTGACGGAGGAAGACGTATAAAGTTTCTATCTAAGTACAAGATTATCACGGGGGCCTATGGGGTGTTCGCTGCGTCACTGAACGACCGCTTTTACCACGCACTAGAAGTGGCCGAACACAAGGGTGGTATTGCAATGAGCATATCGGAGGCTGCGTTCAAGTGTGGCTTCCGTGTCTCGATGCTATCCATCCTCAAGAAATTTTTCGATGGAGATTGTTTTAGGGAGATGGACCAGAATGGGTTCATCCATATTAACTGCTTCTAGGCCCGTTGCTTCGACGCCAAGGTGAAGCCAAAGACCAGCTTTTTCTGGTATCATTACGACTTTAATAAAAAAAAGGAAAAGCGTAATGGCTTATAAACCATTTCAAGGAGGGCAAGGAGAGCTGATTAGGCTGCCATAAACTCGAATAACTGTGGCAGTCACGAGGAGTGGTTTTTCATCAATGGGTCGAAGATCGCCAAGTATTCTACTTGGCGGTTAGTCGATCCTGCCCATGTCATTATGCCCGACCTTACGCTTGAAGAGGATAATCATTATATTTCCTTGAATGACCTTGAGGTCGTGCAGATCCCACAGGATGTCAGCTAAAAGGATGACTGGATCTTCGCCTTATGAGGTAGTGGTAACACTTTCTTCATGCCTTGCACTTTTTGCACCTTTTTTATTATCTTCATTCATTTGTCTTTTCCCTGACTTGTTAATTTTTTCTTGTAGTGTCCAATCTCCAGGATGTTATTCGACGCTAGCAAGGGAAGACGCAGGCTTGAAGATTCAATCGGTGCCGAAGTCCCTAGCACGAACAAAGCCGAAAGATCGGGAACTGCTCACGGGCCGAAAATCACCGAACAGGTCCCTCCTTCCTTCCACGTTCCCGAACAGGTGGTGATGATGGACAATGCCAGCTCGAACGAGGCAGCTTGGGGAGGTGAGGAGTTGTGTATGCGCAAGCGGGCTCGTGGCGAGGAAGGGACTCAAGTGGACAAGCATGTCCACGACTGGAACATTCATTC
Source organism: Anethum foeniculum (assembly GCA_003724115.2). Classification (NCBI taxonomy): domain Eukaryota; kingdom Viridiplantae; phylum Streptophyta; class Magnoliopsida; order Apiales; family Apiaceae; genus Anethum; species Anethum foeniculum. The sequence continues at coordinate 22,225 of PHNY01276585.1, read as the reverse complement.
TTCCGACTCCATCATAACTAAAGCCCAGCATTCTGCTAGGCGGCTTGCTGGTCACCTCCTTAGGGGGGTGAGTTTGCCTAACGATAAGGTCATCATGAACGTCGTTGACCCGATCGAGGCTTGCACGCAGCTCATGGCGGCTAGGGCTGCACAAGAAAAAGGATAAGACCTGAAAACCGGACCGGACCGGGTCTTCCGGTCCAAAAACCGGACCGGACCGGTTTGATCCGGGCCGGTCCTCGGTCCTAATATCTTAAAAAGTTGTGTATTCGGTCCGGTCCGGTCCACACCCGGAAAGACCTGAAAAAACCCGGATTAGACCGGTTGCTTAATATTTCATCAATTTTAATATTAGTAAAAATAACTAAATAAGAAACAGAAACGTGTGAAAGACAAATACAATACAATGACAATGAGTCGTGCACTCATGCTCGTGTCATCGTGTGGTCGACTGGTTGTGTAGAACAGTAGAAGTCAATTACAGAGTATCAAAATCACAGCCAAAGCTCACAGGAATTTAGGGTTTCAAATCAGAGCTTCAATTTTGAAGTTACCAAAGTAAGTTTTTCTCTTTTGATTTTGAGAATTAGGGTTCATAATACCCATGTCAATTTGTGAACCTCAATGTCTTGCTCTAGTCTTGGATTATATAATATATTTTATTATTGTTAATTTGTGACCTCAATGTGCTAATTAACCAGTACATGAGAATAATTTTTTGATCACTTAACTATTACTTTCAAGTTCATGTGATATAGTTTTGCTTGTTGTGACTTGTGATTATTTGAATCCTTCCGTTATATGGTATATTGGTATTTACTTGCTTCATATCAGGTGAATCATGTACATAAGCAATAAGCCATTGTCATATTTGAGTCTAAGAAGTTTGTGTCATTGTATATATGTTATTACACTAGAGTGCAGAATGAAATTATTTTAGCACCTTGTCTCTGATCACTACTAATACTGATGAGTGATGAATGAATTTTAGTTGCAGCAATTTGATTATATAGAAGCTGAGTTATTTATATACTCCAGGAGAACCAGGACAACTCTTTTCCTTTATGTAAGTAACATGGTTCAGAATCAGGGGTCTGCTAAGAATAAACTATAAAGTGTGCCAGTGTATTTGAATGATGGAAGCTGAATACACTATTAGATTTTCAAAATTATAATTTTAGTTAAATTGTAATTCCAAAGAATTCACTAAGCTAGGACTAGGAGGAGCACAACCACTGCCCACTGGTATAGTCTATAGTTCTGTTCTGGAAATCAACATGCGCTCTACCAAGCTACGAGCAACTTTATTAGCAAAATTATAACAAAGAGTTCGCTGTCACATGACATGGATTTCCCTGTACAGCACTAAAAAATCTGATTCGAAATAAATCCTGACCATTATCTATTCTTGATCGAACTCAGCGACTTTCTAATAGTAATAGCTTTCATTAGTTCTAAAATTTACATAATTTATATTCTTTGCATTACTTGCTTTAAAATTTATGTTCCATAGTTAGCCAGTTACATAATCAATATTTTGGTCCTTTTGGATACATTGTTTGTATTAAGTTATGATTACTGATTAGTGCTTTAAAATAATTATTAGAAATTAGATTACTGATTGTCTGTACTAATTCTGTACCAGATGTCGAGCTCCATTCAATCCAAACGAAAAAGAGATGATGCGGATCCCACTAAAGAAACAGCTGATGCAACACAAAATCCTATTTTCGAGGATAATTCATGTGAAGAAATACTTGTACAGCCGAAAAAGAATAAAAATACAGGGTCTTCTCAAACAGCAGTAGCTGGAGTTACCGAGGAACGTCAGTATATCACAGCTCCCACTAAACAAAAGGCAGAGTATTGGAAGGATTTTAAGATATATTTGAGTAAAGAGGGTGTTCGTCGAGCCGAATGTAAGTTTTGTTCTGTTACCTATGCTGCTGATCCTAATAATAATGGTACAAAAAATATAAGAAACCATTGGCTTGCTTGTGAGAAAAATCCCGCTAATGAAGGAAAAGGGAAACAGAAAAAAATAATTTTGGAACATATTGAAGATAAACCAGGGCAAGGGAGGTTAAGAAATTGGGTTTTAAATGCTAGTGAACTTAGGGAAGCATTATGTTATATGGTTATTATAGACGAGCTTCCTTTTCGCTTTGTGGAAAAACCTGGCTTTAATTACATGATGTCTAAAGCTTGTCCAGAGTATGTATTACCTTCACGTATGACTGTAGCTCGCGGTTGTTTTCAGCTTTATTTGAAAGAGAAAGAGAAGTTAAAAGCATTTCTTAAATCATCATGTCAAAGAGTTTGTGTTACGACGGATTCATGGACATCGAATCAGAGGATCAATTATATGTGCCTTACAGCTCATTTTATAGATAAAGATTGGAAATTACAAAAAAGAATTTTAAATTTTTGTCCAATTTCTAGTCATAGGGGTGATGCGATTGCTAGAGCAATAGAAGTCTGTTTAAATGGTTGGGGATTAGATACTAAGCTTTTTACTGTGACGGTTGATAATGCTTCCTCCAATGATGTTGCTTGTGGTAAATTGGTTGAAAATTTACAAATAAAGGGTTGTGCCATAAGTAATGGAAAGTACTTGCATATGAGATGTATCGCTCACATAGTTAATCTTATTGTCTGGGATGGTTTAAAAATGAAAAATAATCTCCAATCTGTTGAGAGGGTTCGAGCGGCTGTTAAATTTGTGAAAAATTCTCCTGCTAGGCTACAAAGGTTTAAAGATTTAGCATCAGTTCTGAAAATAGAAAGCAAATCATTGTTGTCACTTGATGTACCCACCCGGTGGAACTCTACATATGAAATGTTAGAAACAGCTTTAAAATTTAAAACTGTGTTTGGCATGTTTGGGCTGCATAAAGAAACAGATCTTGGGGACGGGGAGACTAGTAATATAGGACCTCCTGAAGAAAGTGATTGGGATCTTGTTAGCAAACTTATTGTCTTCTTGGAAAGGTTTTTTGTTCTAACCAATAATGTATCTGCTTCTTTGAGTGTGACATCTAATAGTGCATTGTTTGACATTGGTACTGCTTTAGAAACACTAAAAGGTTTAGAGGAAACACGTGATGTAGAGTTGTGTCTAATGGCTCGCAAAATGAAAGAAAAGTTCGATAAATATTGGGGTAATTTGGAGAAATTTAACATGTTGATTTATGTGGCTGCCATACTTGATCCGAATGTGAAAATTGTTGGCTTGCAATTTACCCTTCATGCAATGTATGGTGAATATGATGGTGATACTTTGCTAGATCAAATACAACAAGTCATATATGAATTGTTTGATGAGTATAAGGGATTATATACACCTGCTAGTGTGCATCTTTTTGAGCCATATAGTCAAAGTGAACCTAAAACTTGTGATGTTAAATCAATGAAAAGTAGTATCTTGGATAAAGTCAAGAAGTTCCAGTCATCAGCAGGGTTAAAGGGAAAATATATGAGTAGTAGGCCTGAACTTGAGCGGTATTTGAATGAAGAAGGGGGTGAAGATGATGTAGAAATATTAAACTGGTGGAAACTCAATAGCCCAAGATTTCCGATACTTTCACACATGGCACGTGATATCTTAGCAATGCCAGTATCTACAGTTGCTTCAGAAGCAGCATTTAGTACAGGAGGAAGAACCCTTGATCAATTTAGAAGCTCTCTAACTCCCAAGGTCATATATTTATATCCATATATGTGAAGTAAATTAATATTTGTCTTCTACATTTACTATATTTATATGTGAATTTTGTTATAAATTAAAGGCAGTGCAAGGTCTTATATGTGGCCAAGATTGGCTTCGTGCAAAGTTAAAAAATGATAGAGACAAAGTCGTGAATGTCGAGGAATCGCTTAAAGAGATAGAGGACTTGGAAGATGGTATAAGTATATTATTTACATGTGATATATAAAAAATTATTATGTAGTAATTTTTGTTCTCAGATTTTTATTTAACTACACAGATATGCAAAAAAATGGAATTGATGAGTCCACGATCTACGTCACAAATGAATATGAAGAGATGTAGGTATTCAGTAAAGCAGCTGAGACAGCTCAGCAGGTACTATTCAAATTTCACTTCATTTTATTGGTGTAATAGTTTAGTTGTTTGAAGTATCAATCTCTTGCAGGTAAATGGGCTGGATGGAGTAGCAACCAGTAGCCAGAGTTGGAGTCCTGACAAGCATACAAAGTCCTTGCTGATCCTTGTTATGCATTGCAGTATGCTCCTCGTTTATTAAAATAAAAGGACACCAGGGTTCAGGAATATCATTCTTTAAAGGGATTTTAGTGTCACCAGGGGTTGATTTGTTACCTTTTTTGTATTAACATTTGACTTTAATTTTCAATTAGCATTATACATTCAGTTTTTTTTAAAAAAATTTGTATGCATAAAAATGGTGATACTGTCTGTTATTTGCCTATGTTTGGTGAAAGTGGTGATGTCTGATGTTGCTTTAATTAATATGGTCTATGGATTTATTGAATGGGTTGTAATTTCTTGATAGAATTTTGCGCTACTAATATCTCTTGCAAGAGGTGTCCACTTGGGTTTTATATTTCAGTAAAATAATTCAGGTGTTTATTGCATGGTTGGAGCTTCTGTATTTAAATGTTCCCTTGTCAATTGTCATGCTTGTACTGTAACGTGTAAAATAATTTTCACAAACAGGTCTATTCCGGTCCGGGCCGGTCCGGTCCGGTCTTTTTACGGTCCGGTCCGGTCTCAAGACCGAAGCTAGCAGGTCCGGTCCCCGGTCCGCATTTTTCAGAAAAACCGGTCTTCGGTCCGGTCCGGTCCGGGCCGGTCCGGTCTGGTTTTAACCACTTGTGCAGCCCTAATGGCGGCTCTAGTCATTGTGAGTATTTTGACTTGTCTTTTCCTTCTCTTTATGCCTTATTCCTTCGGGTATTAATTTGACATCTACCTTGTGCGTGATTTTCAGGTTGGTCCTTGGGCGACCACGGTGATGGCGTGTGTCAAGAGTCTCTAGTCTGACGCTGATAAGGCTAAGTCCCATGAGACTAGGGTTGTTAAAGCTGAGGTTAAGCTTCGATCAGATAGGGACCTGGTGCTGGTTATGTCCAACCAGGCTGATACCATTACCTCCGAGCGGGACTAGCTGAAAGAAGAGATCAAGAGGCTTCAAGGGAAGGTCGACTGGTGGAATAAGTAATTAAAGGCTAGGCGAAGGAGTCTTCGGAAGGAGAAAAAGAGATTGGAGCGTTCGGATGAGGGCTTTTTTATTTCCACATATGAAATGATGGGGCATCGTGTCGTCGACGCTGGCTTGGATAATAAGCTCGTCCTTCTGGAGGGCCTTGGGGATCCTCTCGGCAAGGAAGCCGTGCCCGACGCGCCTCTTGAGGTCTCTTCTGATCCAGATGAGGATCTTTCTGATTAAGTTCTTAAACTTTCAATTTTATTTTGATGTAAACATTGCCTTTGGGCATAACTGTCATAACCTTCGGGCTTAATCTTTATATTTTGTTTACATTTGTGCCTTTTATTTTGCCTTTGCGTAATTTTAATTTTTATGCTTCTTCGGCTGGATTGTTCTGCCTTAGCATAGTTTTTATTTCTATGCTTTTTCCGCTTGATTTTTCTGCCTTAGCATGATTTCTATTTCCATGATTCTTGTCATAGCTAATGTGTTCTTCAGACACAATAATCTGCCTTAGCCAGATTTTAATAATCGATGTTTTATTCAGCTTGATAACTTTACTTTTAGCATTTTCATTTATCAATGTTGTCTTTAATAATATGTCTTAGCCCAATTTTAATAATCGACGTTTCTTTCGGTTTAATAACTTTGCCTTTAGTATTTTTATTTTCCAATGCTTTCTTTGGCATATCTCCGTCCAATCTCTTCGTCCCCAAGTGTTTAAGGAACTAAGCAGATTTATTTTGGGATTAATTATGTATGGATCGGTTCGATCGCCCCAATCCCAAAAGAGATGTGGGGTGTCTTAAAGACTTCTTTGAGCCGATGTAGGCTTATGTATGGATATATATATATATATATATATCTTTGTGTGTGTGTCTGTATGTATATGTATATCGTTTGAATAGAGGGCTTATCTTCTTCGAGTTGTTCCCTTAGATCATTCTGTGTTGTCGATTTTATAACCTTAAAGCAAGAGCACGTATCGCAACAAGTAGTAAATAAGTTCGTGCCCACAGAGACTATTAATAAGCTGCTAAATGCTAAATTTTACTTTTCTTTCAATTCGGGTCTAATAAAAATCAAGTGAACTTTTTACTAAATAATTAAACAAACACAATATCAAATAATAAATTCCAAGAGAATGAAAACTAGACCTTTAACTTCATCTTATGTTCTTCAACAAGCTTCTTCTTTAACCTCTATTCTCGTGGTCTAATTGCTAGTCTAAGACAATCATGTACTCACAAGGACCTTCTGAATCTCAAGTGACTCTAATCTATGCAATAACTCTCATATTCCTATGTAGAATTTACAAGCATAAACAACATTAAGTTTCATCTTAATTAGACTTCTTTGGGTGTTTAGGTATATTCATATCCTAAAGACAAATTAATATAAATATTAATCCTAAGATATATTGATTGGGTCTTAACTTAGGGTTTCTCTTTCAAGTCCGCCTAAATTACTATATCAATCTCAAAGGTGATCAATCTTTGAGAAACATTAAACACAAACGAATATAAACAATTAATATGACCATAAAAACAGAGAGAAAAGAATATAACTCATATATTAACAAAAGAATTTATATATTAAAGACCGAGAGAGAAAATTAGTTCATCATATCAAAAGAAAAGAATACATAATAGTATGTAAACATAATGGAAAAGTAAGGAGAAAAGATGAAATCTATATATGCAGCAATCTTTTCTACCCAAGCTTTTTCCCTCTTGAACGTAGCTTCTCTCTTCTTCTCTAGGAATATAATACCTAATAATAATATATGATGTATATATGTATCTAATTAATGTATTTTTAATGTTTTGAGGAAAGTACAAATATGTTTCTTAAACTAATTCTGTTTTTCAAGAAAAATTCGTAGCTGATTTTTCTTCAGTAAGTCTGGGCCGTTCTAGTTGTAATTTTGATCTCTGTTTCACTTTGATATGAAAGAGAATCTCGTTACCTTCGTGTAGGCTTTTGAATCGTCCAATTCTGACTTCTAAAACTAAAGATATGGCCCAAGTTGTGTAGTACGCGCATGTAGTCCAAATATGGATTTCCTTTTAATAAATCTCCAATTTCAGTTTTTTATTCTTCAATCCTTCCAAGTTTAGGATGCCTTTCTTCCTACAATAAAACATTAAAGTTTATAAAATAAAAATCCAATTAAATGCAAAATATAATAAGTATGAGGAATAAAATCATATAAAAAATATATAAATATATACTCTATCATTCTGTACTTGTAAAATGTGTATGACTCAATGTGGATGCGCACATAAATAGCATAGGGTTGCAAAGATGAATGAAGACATGTGTATTTCATTAATGGGTAGGCAAAAGCCTTAGTTACACATGCTCCATCTTTAGGGAATTCAAAGACATTGCTGAATGAAACTAAACTTCAAGTAATTATTAAATAAACAAAAGCGAGTGCAGAAAACCTTATTGGTAGAATCAGAGAAGGCGGGCGGCATTCCAGGTATTCTCGATCGGGCTACCGTCCATCCCTTCCATTTATACGTGCCAGGCCGAACGACCTCGATTACTTTGTGGGACCTTCCCAGTTCAGCTACAGCTTTCCTTGCTTTGTCGGCATAGAAGTAGCCAACTCCCTTAACACTAAGTCACCCATTTGGAATGACCTCTTCCTAATGCCCGAATCGTAGTATTGGGCCGCTTGGAGCTGGTACCTGAGATTTCTCTTATGTGCAGCTTACCTTTCTTTCTCTAAAAAGTCCATGTTTGCCCTTAGGCCAAATTCGTTGTTCTCCAATTAAACACTTCGGTGCGGTTTGAATCCAGCTGACTTCGACAGGGATTAGGGCGTCCATTCTATATGCCAACTTGAAGGGGGTCACTCCAATGGATGATCTAGGAGTAGTCCGGTAAGCCCAGAGCACCTAGGGGAGTTCTTCGGCCCACAGCCCTTTTGATTCTTTAAGTCTTTTCTTAATTTCATCGAAGATTATCTTGTCGGCTGCTTCGATCACCCTATTTCCTTGAGGGTGACCGACTGAGCAAAACCTCTGTTATATGCCGAAGTGGTGTAAGAACTTCCTAAACTTGTTTCCAATGAACTGAGTGTCGTCGTCTGAATACAAACTTTCGAGAATCTAAACATTAAAATCAACCGCTCCAGCAAAAAATATTTGGTTGCGTCTTCGGTGATTGTGGCTAGAGGACGAGTTTCAATCCACTTGGTCATATAATCAATTGCCACTAGGGGTGTAATCGAGCCGAGCCGAGTCGAACACTGTCAGGCTCGACTCGAGCTCGATTAAAAAGGTTCAGGCTCCAGCTCGGGCTCGAGTTCGACTGAGCCTTTAATTTCAAGCCCGAAGCTAGGCTCGTAATAAA
>PHNY01276585.1:942-13634 GCA_003724115.2 Anethum foeniculum | reverse complement strand
ACTATATATTAAAAAAAGCTCGAAATATGATCGGTTCGGCTCGAGTTCGATTCGATTAAATATATAATATATAAAAATAATATTAAATATTTGTATAAAAATATATTTATAATAAAAAAATAAAAATAATAGAGGCTCGATAAGGCTCGCGAACCTTACGAGCCGAGTAATTTGGAGCTCGAGCTCGGCTTGGTAAAGAATTCGAAAAGCTCAAGCTCGAGCTCGACTCGATTATTACCGAGCCGAATTCGAATATTTTTTGAGCCGAGCTCGAGTAGCTCACGAACGGGTTTGGCTCGTTTACACCCCTAATTGCCACTATGCAGTATTTTGCTTGCGTGGTACTGGCTAGGAGAATTCCCACAATGTCTACGGCCCACATAGCAAAGGGAAGGCTTAAGACTGAAGCCATTTCCTCTAAGGGCTGTTTCGGGATGGTGTTGAATAGCTGGCACTGCTTGCATTTTTTTGGCATAGTCATGGGCGTCTGCTCTTAGGGTTGGCCAGTAAAGTCCTTGCCTTAGAATTTTAAAGGCAAGTGATCGCCCGGCCAGATGTTCTCCACAAATTCCTTCATAGACCGTCTCTAGAGCGAGCTTCTACTCTTAAGGATCCAGACATCTGAGTAGAGGTTCGATGGCTGACCTTCGGTACAGCTTACCCTCAAAAATGGTATAGCTTGATGCATAGTATCTGACCTTTTGGGCCCCCTTTCGGTCAAGGGGTAAAGTACCTTTTTCCAGGAATGCTCTAATGGGGGTCATCCAGTTGATGCCCAGGTAGATCTCCAAACATTGTTTTTTGTCGACCGAAGGCACCTTCACTTCGGTTAAGTAGATAGAGTCTGTGAGGCTTTGAGTCTCTGCCGAAGCAAGTCTAGACAGAGCGTCGGCTCGGCTATTATTCTCCCTGCCAATTTGACTTAGTTCAAAGGATTCGAAATTTAAGGAACTTTCTCGTACCGTCGTGGCGTAGGCCCGAGTTCTAAGGCCCCTTTGTTCATACTCCCTCGAGAAGTGTTTCACCATCAACATTGAATCGCTGAATGCCCTAAGATACTTTACTTCAAATTTTCTGGCTAAACCCATGTTTGCCAACAAGGCTTCGTACTCCGCGTCATTATTTGTAAGGGCGAAAGTGAACCTGATAGCCTGACATATTTCAAACTCATCGGGGATAGTCAGAATAAGTCCTGCTCCACACTTCGACCCCGCTACCGAACCATCCACAAATAGCTTCCATTTCCCAAGCGACCGAATGAGCTGCTCCTCGAGGGTGCGGTCCTTCTGTTCAGAAAAAGTGCATTCCACCAAAAATTTCGTCAGTGCCTTTACCTTGATTGAGGTCCTTGGCACATATTCTAGATCAAATCACCTAGTTTGATCGACCAAGCTACCACCCTGCCCGAAGCCTCAGGCCTGGTCAATATTTTCTTGAGTAGTTGGTTTGTGACTATCTGTACTTTTCCGTTTTGGAAGTAGTACCGCAATTTTCAGGTAGCCATGACTAACCCATATGTGAACTTCTCCGCGTTTGGTTACCTGGTTTTAGCATCTTTAAGCATATGAGATACATAAAAAATATGATGCTAATTACCTTCATGCTCCTTTACCAAGACAGCTCCAAGTGTTCGGTCGGACACGGCTAGATACATCTATAGAGTTTCCTTCGGATCTGGTCTCATCAAGAATGGTGCCTTCGTCAGATACTCCTTTACTTCCTCAAATGCTTTCTGGCATTCCGGCCCTCGCACAAAATTCTCAGACCCTTTGAGCACCACAAAGAAGGGTAGAGCCTTCTCGACCGATTGGGATATGAATCTTCGAAGGGCTGCTAGCCTTCATGTCAGCTTTCATATGTCCCTTACACATTTTGATGCTTCTATATCAATCACTGCTTCGATTTTTTCCGGATTCACCTCAATTCCCCGGGCACTGACCATGTAGCCCAGAAACTTGTCACTGGCCACCCCGAAGGTGCACTTATTGGGGTTGATCCTTATATTATTCCATTTCAATGTCTCAAAGCACTGCCTCAGGTCGTCCGCGTGATTACTAAACGAGGACTTAACAATCATCTCTTCTACATAACACTCCATATTTCTCACAATCTATTTTTTGAAAGCTTTGTTGACCATTCTTTGGAACGTCGCCCCTGCTTTATTTAGACCGAAGGGCATTTTGATATAGGCCTAAGTCCCCTTCGACATAATGAACGCAGTCTTTGGTATATCCTCTATGTGCATAGCAATTTGATGATATCTAGAAAAAGCATCAATACCTGGTATCCAGCCATAGTATCTATCGGTTGGTCGATGCTAGGGAGGGAATAGTGATCCTTCAGACATGCCTTGTTCAAGTCAGTATAGTACACACACATCCTTCATTTGTTGTTGGACTTCTTCACCACCACCACATTTTTCAGCCGGTCTGGGTATTCGATCTCTTTAATGAATTTCGCTTTTAGGAGCTTCTCAACTTCGGTCTCAATCACCTTTTGCCTTTCTATGGTGAAGGTCCTCTTCTTATGCTTGATGGGTTTGGCCTCAGGCTTCACATTAAGGCAATGTTCGGCCATCTTGGGATCCAACCCGGACATGTCTTGTGGCCCCTAAGCAAACACATCGTGGTACTCCCGAACGATCGCTATTACTTTCTCTTTCAATGCGGGTTCCATGTTTTTCCCAATACGAACCATTTTTCCCGAACAACCAGCATATAGCTCGACCTCTTCAACTTCGGCTACTGGTTTAGCGATCGGGCAAGACAGGTCAATCCCAAACTTTTCTAGCTCAATGTTCAAGGTCTGTCGGCTTCCACTGGGCTCCAAATTGGCCCTATTTCTGTTCCCGCCTTCGATCTCCTCGTACTCCTGTTCTTTTTCTAGATCCTCCAGCATTTGGGCCATTTTCTGATCGCCACTCATCTCTCTTACCCATTTTTCTGTTGGTAATTTTAGCTTCAACTAGGGGATGGATGATACAGCTTGAAAAGTAGCTAGTGCCAGTCTTCCCAAAATAGCATTGTACTGGCTTTTTACCCGCACGACGTAAAATTTCACCTATTTTTCCATAATATAAGGCATTTTACCCAAAATGATAGATCGAGTGATTGTACCTTTGATGGGCATGGCTTGACCTCTAAAACTATAGAGAGGAGCCTCATGGCAGGGTTCCAGCTGTTCGCCTCTTAAGTTCATCTTACAGTACGTTTGGTGGTCCAGAATTTTAACCGAGCCGCCTCCATCTACCAGAACTTTTGAGATCTTATTCTGGCCGATCACGTTGTCTATCAAAGGATCTTCGTCTAGCCAGATTACATCCTCATAATCGTCCTCTGTGAAGGTAATAGGCATCGCCTGCTTGGCCAAATCAAACTGGTACAACTTATACACCTGTTGGGCATACTTCTTTCCAGTGGTCTTGTTGTTCCCTCCGGATATTTTCTTTACTTCGCCCTGATATCTCTCTCTTTCATCTGCCTCATTCTCTCTGTCCTCTATAGGTCCCAACTTGTCTGTCAAGTCTTTGACAAATTGGTTCAACTCTCCGGCCTTAATCTTCTTCTTAAATATTTTTTTCAGGTGGTAGCACTCGTCAGTGTTATGTCCCTTGTCCTGATGGTAATCACAATACATGTCGGGGTTCTTCTTGCGGTCAGGGACCTATAGCTTAGTCGGCCGAACGAAACTAGGCTTATTTTTTATCTCGTGGAGAATATTGGAAATGGGCGCACGTTTGAGGGAGTAAACGTTGCCGAATCTATATATCTGCACCTTTGGGCTCCTCAGTCAGTATCCCTTTTTTCATCGTTTCTCTGATCGTCCCTTCGATCATTCCTTATCAGGCTAGAGTCCTCATATCGACTGGGAATCCTTATATCCTCCAATAGACTCCATCTTCCTTCGAATATTCTCTCCCCTCACATATATATCATTCAACGACTTAGGAGGGAAATCGTAAAGGGAGGAGCGGAGTTTCTTTACCTTTTTCGGGGTCTACCCTGCCGTCAAAAAGCCCATACTTTGATTTTGTCTAGATTAGTGACCATTCCTACTTCCTCCTCAAAGCGGGCTAAGTAATCTCCCAAGTCTTCATTCGTCCTCTGCCTACAGTGAATCAATGTCTCTCTGTCCTTCTCCCTTCGGCACGGATGTGAGTAGTATCTCAAGAACTTCCTCTTCAGCTGCTCATACAAACTGATTGACCTGGGCCGCAACGACTTGTACCACATCGAAGCTGGACCCTTTAGATAGGTCTTGAACATCTTGCACAACATTATATCATTGTGCCCCATTCCAACCATCAATAACTAATACTTGTCACAATGGTCTTTGGGGTCTCCCCTCCCATTGAACTCTGTCATCTTCTAAAATTGTTTCTCTTCGCCTGATGGGGGGCGATATTGTTCGATCTCCTCGGTCACAATCGGTTCTCGATCGAACTTTTTGTCTCAAAACATCACTTTTTCAAGCCTATCATACTTGATTTTGGCATATCACCATGCTCATCATCGGAGTCCGAGGTCAACACAATCTTCATCCTCATCCTCCGATGATGCAAGTCAGAGTTCGTGGACTCATCTTTCTTGCCATGGACCCGTTTCTCTCTGCGGGATCCCGTTGCTCCTAGGGCTTCAGTTTCCTCCAATGACGCCCGAAGCGCCTTCTACTCTAACTCCAATTCTTCCATTCAAAGCTTGATCACCTTCAGTTTCATGGCATCTGCCTCTCTTTTCTTTATCCTAGTTTGGGCTTCTTTCTCCGCCTGCTCCTGGGTTGAAGCCTTTCCCTTATCTTTGGCCAGTTTCTCGGCCCTCATTTTCTTCAAAAGTGCATGTTCCTCCGGCGTAGGTACCAGATAGCCCTCGGCCTCGAAATCGGCATTGAGGTTTCTTTGGGTGACTGGCGGCTGCCTAGATGTCTGCCCTGCGGGCGGATCATTGAACCCAGGCGGTCTCTCGTTGTCGCTGGGCGGATTCGTCATCGTCTTAAACTCTCAGAAGCCTACTTGTATTCCCACAGATGGCGCCAAATGTTAGAACAAAATTTCTGCTTGGACGGTTATTGGGGACCTCCTTCAGCCGGACCTGCAAAAAAGAGAATGCGAGGGTTTGTCCCCTTGATTCACCTCCGGTGTGAGAATGAGTTAGTCTGTTTCAAGTAAGTTTTTCAGAATACAAGTGCTTTGAGAGTATAAAGTGTATATGAATTAACCTTTTTGAATCCTCAAACCTGTAATATATCTCTTTCATCGGTTCCAGTATTAAGGGGGAGAGGGACGTTATGGCCGCGTGGACCACGTCCTCCCTCCTTCTTCGGCGTTTAGCAACAATATGCACTTTGCCTTGGGCCTTCGTTCTTATCCAACCTATTCCTTTGGTCAAGCTTAACAAATGTTTTTGGCCCACTGTTAGTGGACCAATCCAAATGAACCTACAACACTTATCTTAATTTCAAGTTTAATCAAATAGTTGATCTAAGATTGGAATTTATACAATATTTATTCTTTTTTAAAATTAAGTGATAAATAATAAATTAGATATTTATCACTTATCGTAGTTTGACTAACAAATAAAAAATTGAACACTTATCCCTTTTTTCAAATTTACTATGGATTTAGACATAAAAATTATAGACATTCTTATATACTTAAATTGACAATTTTTTTAATCTTTTATAACAAAAAAATTATCACTATTTTCGCATATAGCTCATTGATCTAATGCATATTGGTCGTCTTAACTTTTACCAAAAATTTGAATATTAGTTGATCCTACATTGTTTATGTATTCAATAACTAAAACATTTTAAAAGTAAATAAACATTTCGTTCAAAATTTTCAATAGTAAAAAAATTACAATAAACATCAGTTAAAAATTGATATATGCAATATTTATAATATATTTTAATCTAAATGACATGTAATGTTTTTCGCATCTATCAATTATTCAGATTTATCCAAATTTGTGATTTACGATGCTATGATCATTAATCGTTCTAATCTTTTTTATTTCAACTTATAATATAACTATTGTAAAATTTCGTGCAAAATACGGGGATGTACGAAATGATTTCTTGCTCGAACCCATACATATATTAAAGTTCGATAAATGGTAATATTTCGAATTCAACTTATTTTTTAATATTAATATTTCAATTTTACATACCATTTTTATGAACCAAATGTTTTTTAATTTGATTAGACTTCATAAAACTTGGATAAATATCTATAAAAAAAGTTCACATGATTATTCTTTAATTGCTAAAAGAATTAATTCAACTTTAAAATGAAGTGAAATGAACTTTATCAGATTAAGTAATTAAGTATAATATTAATAATTATTATAACATAATTGTCCATATATAAAATGGGGTGATGACCCAGTATAACCTAAAATAAAGCGATTCTGTCCAAAATGCCTAAAACCATAAACGTGGCCCTATTTATCCTGCAAATACGCTATTTCGTCTCCCGTGTTTACCACATTTTCTATTTCATTTGCCGTATTTGGCAGATATGCCAACCCGAACAACAGTTCAGGATGATGCGATATTGCATACACGGTATTGCTCCAATACGTAAATCAAGACCCTATGTATTGAATCAATATTAAATTATTTATATAAAATGTGTGTAACATGTCAATTGTAACATGTATCTGTCACGTGCAATGTCTGTCATATGGATAAGTAATAAAAGAAAATGGACAAGTAACAAAGAAAAGACATGTAGTTATTTACGGATGTTGGCCCTGTATCACACACTTTTAAAACAAAATGCTCTAAATAATGTCACTTTAATTGGTGTTATGTACGTATTTTTTATATATATTTTTAAAATTTAAATGGGGAATTGTTGAAATCTAAAATATTAAAAAATATTTAATTTGGTTTTAGACTCTAGGGTTTAGAACCTAAACGACTAAAGCCATGATTGTGCCTTTTATTCATTTTTTCCAAATATTTCTAAAACACAAAGAAAAGTTGTTGAAACTCTAAATATTAAAAATTGTTGAATTAGGGTCTACACTTAAATTAGGATTTTGGCTCTAATGACCTTAAACCTAACCCCTAAATTACCATGCCTTTTATTCAATTTTTTCTAAATATCTCTAAAAATCCAAATAAGGAATTGTTGAACCCTAAAATATTAACTTTTGAATTAGGTACATACTTAAGTTTTAAAATATTAATTAAAAAATTAAATATTAAAAAAAAAATATCTAATACGGCACACTTAATGAAGCATCTTTGTGGCTAATACAGCACATGAAGTACATCATCTTAGGGTGTTGAGGGTGATCATCCTGTAAATGAGTATTTTGGGCCATTGAAACTCAAAATGATACACTTAGGTCAATTTCTCTATTAATTGTATGTACATATTTAAACATTATAAAACTCAATTATCTATCTTTAATTTACTGTTTATTATTTAATATTTAAGATCCTATTTAAAAATTAGGCAAATAAACATTTTATACATAAAATTTAGAATTGTGTTTAAACTCAAATTTAAATTTTATCACAATTGATTTAATCGATATAAAATATGAATATACAATATTAATAACTTTGTACTTTAGTTTACATAATTTAATACACGACATATATAAATTACATTTTTCTATACTAAATGAAAACTTGCAATGACACTCGTTCAATCTTCTTGTGTAATGTCACTATCTTTTTTCGTCATTGTTTTTCTAAATATTGTGAAATAAGATAAACACAAGTGCACATGTCTTGATCTTTGTCCTTTTGAATATATCAGAGTTTTTCTTTTGGTTGATTTTGAAATTTGTCTAAATTCTCATGTCGTGAATTCTATTAAATAGCTGGACTTTGCCACACAGTCCATTATCATCAATCCTAGAGAATTTGTGACATAAAATAAATAATATAGTCAAGTCCACTTGCTGTATAAGTATATGATTTGTTGACATGTAGCCTTAACTGGTCAACATGTAAACTTCATGATACAACTTTCATTGTTTACTATGTCTAGACTTTATGACACAGTTTATCAAAGTTTACAATTTATGACATAGCTTTGTAGAGTTTACTACGGGGTGACTTCACAACATAACTTAAATGACTTTGCTATATGGTGATTTAATGATATAGTATTTCTGGCATTGTGATACAGTTTTCCTGAACGACATGACTTTATAGACTTCTCGACTTAGACAATTCTGAATTCTCGATATATAACTTAGTAGATTTTTTACCAACTTCTGCAACTCCCTTATTATGTCAGTTTTAGTGTTCAATATAGAGCACATGATCTGATTGATCTTCATCTAAGTATTATTCCACTGACTTGTTTACATAGAAAATTACACAACATAATTTCAAATACAAAGTAAAAACTATGAACTTTTCTCAAATTAAAGGACTTATTGGTTAAAGGATCATGTAAGTAAATGTATAATATTATCTTATAATAGACTTATTATAAGATGAACATGAATTATTTTTATGCCTAACACTATTTTCACCAGAAGATTGTGAGATTGATCATCCTATTTAATAATAAAATATAGACGATAGATGTGGTATTCATCCCACTCTAGTAGTTTAATGTTAGTGGAGGGAGTTGTTGTATTCATCCCCCTCTATGGTAGTTAAATGTTAGTGGAGAGTTGCGGTATCATTTGTGATTTTGGTATCATTGTGATTTTTCATATACTCATCACTTGATGAGATTAGTGCTATTAATGGATGATCTCTCATTTTTACTTGTGCTCCTCATAGTTCAATGTTGGTTGATGGCGTATTGTTGGAGATAGATCGTGATATTTCTAGTAGTAATATAAAATTTACTTTAGATGAAACCTTTCTTATTTAAATTTATATATCTTAAATATTTCTGCTTGATTAGCATTTAGTTGATCATTTCTAAAAAGATCATGGCGACTTTATTTTTTCATAATTGCATCATTTATTTTCTTTTATCATAAATAGTGATGTAATTTAGTTGTCAAAACCTTACATGATCAACTAGCATGAAAACCCGTGCGAGGCACGGGTCATGTTCTAGTATAAGTTCTAAAGTTCGTAGATTTTACAGTGTGTGCGATGTTCTTGATTTGTGATAGTTTTGTTGTGTTTTAGCTATGTAGTTACTTGGTTATAGATGAAAATCATCCATGATTGAGGTCTTTTTGAGTTGCAAAATGAGTAGTCTTGATACTAAATATTTGGCGTGTGTAAGATTTATCCAACTATTTTTTGCATTGAATTTTGTTGTTGTTACACATTAGTGTACGAGATTGTGTACAATATACATAAAAAGTGTAAACCGATTTTCTTGTATTATTGGTTAATGTTTGCGAATAACCATTAGGTATAAGAGTTAAATTCGAAGTACGTAACATGACTTACAGAACTGTAGGTAAAGAAAATTCTTATGTACCCAATTCTAATAAATAAATGTTTTTCAGCTAACATAGTTTCATCTCTGCATAGCGGTGTTGGTGTGAAAGTGTGAAATGTGTATTGGTACATGGTGCAGAGTACATAACCACCACTGAGGTTGGTTCATACTATCATTGGTTGTGTCCATCAAATTTTCTCCTTTGTACCTGTGTCCATGCATCCACGATGCTTTTCAATGACTTAAGAGTTACAAGAATGTAATTTGCAATTTAATTGAAAGTGTGCGCTATTTTATAGTTTAATCTAACTTGCTTGTTTTATCGTATATATGCATAAGTTTATGGTGGAAATTGTTATTGATCACACGTATTCCTTCTACAAGTATATTTACCTCCAAAAGTAATTGAGGCTGTACAAAAAATTGACAAAGTGCCTGATATTTTCTACTACCTCAAGTTGTAAAAGGCCACCGACATGTACGCAGTCTTGAGTTCAGGTTTGGACAAAAGAATTAGAAATTAATAATCCTTGTTAGACTTAAAATAATTTGAAAGAAAAAACCCTCCACCATCCTCCTCTAAAAAAAACCCTCCCCTTCCAAACGATATTGAATCTAAGTTTCATATTTTATGCTTGTAAAAAAAAAATCCTTGCTAAAATCTGTCTTTCCCCTTGCTGACAGTTTAACACGCATAATTATATTAATCGCCAAAATTTAGAAAAAGTTTCGTTGAACAAATTACGTTTATAATTGTATTCTTGGTAATCTCTAATGGAGGCAAGAGTTATCTTCTATCACTTGATAGAAAAATTGTGTATAAATGTGTTTAAAATTTGACTATACACAAAACTTTGATAGATTTGAATCTTCTGATTTATGGTTGAGTTGGGGTTTCGTGATTTCAGTTATCTCATTTGTAACTTAATCTTTTTTATTTTATATGAATTATTTTTCCATTTTCTTTGTATTTTTTTTGTACCTTTTAACAACGTTCGTTATTATTTTTAAATATTTGTATGCTGTATTTTGAGTTATCCTCGCATTTGTATGATGATTATTAACGTTAAAACTGTTTTCGTAGACTTAATATATTTTTAAATTCAATTAAATTTTGTAAAATAATTAGCTAAGTTCTTTGATCTTTTATAAATATTATAATAAAATTTATATGATTAATTCCAACAAAAAATATATTATTTTTTAAAAAAACACGAAGCTAATTTCATATTAAAGTAAACACATGTGTAGAGTTCAATATTTTGTTCACAAATTTTTGAATAGAAATGCAATTTCAACTAAATAAGAAAATAAATAAGTTGCATATTTTAGATGTGGATGCGTACAAAATTTTTAGATGTTAATGCATTTACCAAGTTGTGTAAAAATCCTTTCTAATTTATAATAAGAACTTAACTCTTTTTCCCAGATCTACATGAAATGATAAATCTCCTCATGTAAAATTCATCATCATTAAAATTATTTGCAAACTTTTATCTAAAATTATTATATTATCTCAAAAGATTTTTCAATAAGTAGAATATGAAAAATAATATGTATGAGTATACCGTCATAATTAATGTTGTGATACTCAGGTTGAAAACTGATTATTTTTCAAAAATTAAGTCAATTGTCGAACATAATATTAATATATAGTAAATTGTTGTGATTTGGTTGTTATATATAGTAAATCTTTAATATTAATATTGTTTTAACAATAATTAAAATAATTCATGATCGTATAGACACACTATATATATTATACATTATTAATTCATATATAATAGAAAATAATATATTATAATTTGAATTCAGAAATGTAAAAATAATATGAAACTTAAAAATTGTTAATAAATCATAATGATTATAATACCAAATAATACTCCACGCACGCGACACAAAATACACATATCATGTATATGATTGAAAATACAAGTGATCTGCTTGTTAAGACAATTATTTATGTTTAGTAAATTTTAATTTTAATTTTAATTTTACTTTTACAATAAATTAAATAATTTAGGATTGTCTAAACTGACTTTATATTATATATAATATATTGTAATCAGAATCAATAAGCGTATAAACTGAATCATCATTAGAATTTTTATTAATAAAAGCGTAATAATTAAAGTAACAAATATTTATTCATTCACGCAACATATACACTTATAATTTGTATGATTTAAAACGCATATGACTTTGAGTGATTGGCCTATTGGTAAAAAGATATGTACATTAGCGTATATATTTTATTTCGAATGTACTAAACAAATTTTTTTATAAATAAATATAAAAATAAGTTTGTCATTAAATTTTCATGCAACACATATAATTTATACTAGCTTAGAACCCGTGCGATGCACGGACTTTTTTTCAATATCATAACAATTTTTAATTTAATTTTAATTAAATTGATAGTGAATTTTAGTTTGAAAAGGTAATTGGTTGGTTACTAATAATTATAATATTATTATATTTAATTAAATATAATTGTCCATACTATTTTTGTAAAATACGTGGAACTTGGTTAGAGAAAATAAAAAAGGTAAAAGTAATGTTTTTTATTTGATAAAAATGATGCTTAAAACATGTGCAATGCAAGGATTTAATTTAATATTATATAAATTTTTTAAATTAATTTGAATTAAAAATTTAATATTATATATATAAGTTTATTTGAATTGATAGTGCGTATTAGTTGAAATGAATAATCGATTGGTTATTAATAATTATAATATTATTATTTTGTTTTATTAAAATAGAGTTGTCCATAACATGTTGGGAAAAGTAGAGGGTTGATTAGAAAAATTAAAAATATATAATGTATTTCAGCTGAAAAAATGTAATCGGTTAGGTTATTAATAATTATATTATTATTATTATTATTATTATTATTATTATTATTATTATTATTATTACCATTTATTAAATAGACTTCCCCGTGATATTTTTAGAAATGTGAGATGTTTTAGTTAACCGTTATATTTTTGGAAAAGAGAAATATTTTAGTTGTCCGTGATATGAGAATGGTAACTGATTACTTAATAATAATTATTATTATTATTATTATTATTATTCTACTTTATTAAATATAATTGCCCGAGATATTTTTAAAAAATAGAGATAATTTTAGTTGCCCTTGAAGGAGATGTTTTGTTTGCCCGTGATATATTTGAAAAATGAAATATTTCATTTGTCTGTGATATTTTTGGAAAATATAATGTTTAAATGGAAAAAATAGAAAATGTAACATGTTTTGGAAAGAGAAATATTTTAGTTGTCCGTGATATGAGAAAGATAACTGATTAGT
>PHNY01276557.1:1789-17148 GCA_003724115.2 Anethum foeniculum | reverse complement strand
TTAATCATTTTAATGCCTAATAATAAATAAGAATTATTAATACAACTCGACAAACAGATAAAATAAAATGTACAACTATCAAGAATATAATCACATCACAAGCAATTATTATTTAACACACGATAACCAGATAATCAAATTTATTTATTTGAATAAATAAATACATAAGATTTTCAGATCGTTATACCATATGTAAAAATCCGGGTCATATCCCGAGTCTTTTTTAAAAATCGGGTGAAGTCCCGATTCCGAGTCCGAAATAAGCCGAAGCCTATTGGCACAAATACAATCAACTTGGGTAAACAACAAGCTCATCACGCTCTCAAAAGATCATGATTTGTTGGTGTACATAGTAATAATACTTTGCCTTATAAACTGAACAAAAATTCTAAATCCACTGATGTGGGACTGAGGTGTTACATAGTTGAATTACACAGTTGTTCTGAAAATATTTTTTCTAAAAAATATTTTGAAGCAAAAATTTTCTCAAAAAACAACATCCTCGCATACAATGTCCAAGACATTTCAACAATATCTGTTTTTCTAAAAATCTTAGATTTTTTAAAAAATCATTAATCCTTAAAAATATTTGATCAATTCAACTTTTAAAATTTGATGAATCGTTATGATTTTTTTGGATAATATATTCTATTATAAATAAGGTTATATAATAAATATTATTAAAATATATTCAATTTTTATTTTGGTTAAGAATTTTAAATTGTCGACTAAACTGTATCAGCCACTCAACCGATTAGTTATGTTTCCTATTTTTATGATCATGGATATTTAAGTATAATAAAAATTAATAAATAAGATTAGTATGGAAAAACGGGTATTACAAAATTTTAATATTTCACTTCCAATCATATAATAGAAATTAGTTTTTTTATAGGAATAATATTGTATTAATATTTTACTTCTCTCCGTCCAATTAAGTAAGAGGTTATTTTGTCATGGATCATTAAACTGCAGTATACGAAATGCATTTTTGAAACGGATTCGAGAACACTGGTGCAGGCTTGTAAGAGGAATCCAGAAGAATCGTTTTTTGGAACCACAGTGGGTCATTGTACTCAATTGTTAAAAGCACATAAACGAAGTGCTAATTCAGTTTACTTTTAGATCTGCGAATCGTGTGGCGCATGTCCTAGTAAGAGGCGCATATTCTTTGTCAAATAATGGAGAGTGGTTTGTCACTCCTCCTGATTTTATATCTCATGTACTAGAGCTTGATTTTATTTAAATGCAAGTACGACTTTTTCAAAAAAGTAAGAGGTTGGTAGGTGATTAGATAACTAAGAGGTGGTTTGGCTCGACCATTTTATTTATCAGGTATCAGTTTTACTCATTCCATATTCATACCCGATTTTTGGTTAAATTTTGTTTTCCCCCCTAATTCATACCTCAAATCCACCAAGTATGGGTTTTTGATACCCCAGCCGTGCGGTGGGTATTAAACATGACTACATGAGTACAACGAATCAGTTTTATACAATTACATGTAAATGTTTATTATAAAATTAAATTAATAACTCAAGAATATATAAAATATTAATTATATCAATATTTAAATTAATTAAAATGAATAACTTAAATATATAAAATTAATCATATTCATTTCAACACTCAATCAAACACATAATATCAAGAATAATACCTCAATCTCACACCACTTCCTAATTCTAACCTCATACCACCCCGTGAACCCAAGAACGCTAAGTGGTGTGTGTCGAATCACCATTAAAATGTACTAGAATAAATACTTATTTATAAGATATATAAGTTTAATTATTTAAAAATAATTTAGAAAAGAATTGGTAAGACGGCTGATATATGAGCATATTAAACTATCCTTAAGCTAGTAAACAATTTGAAACTTTATAATTTTTATTAGAAGTGATTTTATATATTATTATGAAAAATTAATTAAAATTTTGACGAATTTCGAAA
Organism: Anethum foeniculum; assembly: GCA_003724115.2. Taxonomy (NCBI): domain Eukaryota; kingdom Viridiplantae; phylum Streptophyta; class Magnoliopsida; order Apiales; family Apiaceae; genus Anethum; species Anethum foeniculum. Next base: position 15,195 of record PHNY01276557.1, on the reverse strand, counting down.
ATATTGATCAGTCAATGAAAAATAAAATTACTACTGTAGTATTTAAAACTTAAAATTGTCATAAATGTCAAATACACCTACCTGCCTCTTTTTGAAACACCTTGAAACACAAACAAATTTTGAGGAGCCCTCCTACGACCTGACTTAATTTCTTTTGTTGCATAACGACCTTACATAAATGGAGGCGCCAATCCTGTCATAACAGCGAAGTACGCGGGACTCCAGAAATGGACTACTAAGTCTATTGCGTCACTTTAAAACAGACTTCTCAATTTATTTTTTCTACGTAATCATGCACACGTGCCGGAAATTGAACTTTTTTTTATTAATAGCATGGCTTATAACTTTATAAAATGGGTATTTGTTTTCAAAAATTTTCAGGTTGAGCCAGTGTCAACCAGGATCTAGGACGATAGAGAATAAGTTCTTAACCACTTGGATTATCCAATCATGCTCCGGAAATTGAACTTTTAACTTCCACCAAAATATGATACTTCAACCTTTATATCAACTTTTTATTGGCTCAACTTGTCACCTTTATTATTCACGTAGATGAGAGTACTTAGGTCCAAAAGTTTTTTTTTTTAAATGCTGAAAATACCGTCTTATACCTTCATTTTTTAACTTTCTAATACTCCCTGACCCAACCATTTTTAATCTTTTCTTTCTGAAGGTCACATTTCAATTATTGACCTTTCTTAAATAATACTATAACTTTCATTAATTTTGGTAGATATCAGTTATCTATTGGGACGGTGGAATACTGTGTATACAGTTTGGTTTGCTTTTGGTGGTTGCATAAATTTAAAAGATAATTAATTTGTTTATGTACACAATGTACCAGAATATAAATACGATAATCCTCCCGATTCCAAATATAATAGATTTCTTGGTTCCTGCTTCTAAATTATGCGTTATTCTAAATTATTTTGCTTTAATCCAAAAGTTCATAAATATTTTCTTATTTGACAAAATGGCAGATTAATTAATTTATTAGTGTATATTTAATTTTTTAACAATATTGGGAGGATGTTATTAGTGAAATTTATGTGAATGCGAGTGAGTTCACTATTATTAATTGATTTGTAATCAATTTGGGATATATTTTGGCTTTCAATTTAGTACCTTTAGCATTATTTATTGATATATCCTCTAAATTATGCTCCCTCCATCCCGTTTTTCATATCACCTTTTAAAAAATTACGCATATTGAGAAAAATGTTAGTCGAATATAAGGCTTTTCGTCAAATACCCTTACTTAATTATTTAAAAAATAACAATAGAGTTAAGCTTAAAAAAGTCAAATTTTGAGAACAGTAAATATAAGAATAGGTTTAAAAAACACCCTTAAATTTGTATTAAAATAAGGTATAAACAAATAATTTGAGACAGTCTTCTCTTTTGCAAAAGGTACATGTATAATGGGACTGAAAAAGTATTAGTCTTATAAACTATTGAGGTCATAAAGTTATTTTTATTGTTTTTTAGACCATCTCCAACCCAACTCTATGAACGTAATTTTTACATTATTTTGGTGCAAAACTCGTTTCTAACCCAACTTTAAAACTTGCATGTTGTAACACCAAATATTACACCAAATTTGATGTTGTACCAAATTTTTAGAGTTTTTACATATACTAACATTATCATTGTACTTATTTACTAAAACAAATTTATTTCATTTGTATCTCACTAATTTTATATTTTTAGCACTAATTCTATAATTTGATAATAAAATAAGTGTCATAAATGTCAACTTGGACTATTTCAATTAGGAGAATCATCCTGAATGTATGGAAGTCCATTTTATGTAATTATATAATTATCAATTAGAATATTAGAATATGTCATGTGACATTTTGGAACCATTCTGAATCTAATTTTAGGTATCTAACATTTCTCTAAATGTATATAATCCAGTAAAAATTATAATTAAAAATTAGGTACATAAACATTTTAATAACAAAAACATATTTAATATTTACTACTCGGAGTTTATTTTGCCGACGATGTTCTAGACCGCGTGCACATTTGCAAATGGTGCAGTAAAGCCATTCTGGTAACTAGGAACAGTACATATCACTCTGTCAGTAAAAATATCAGTCAGTTATTAACTACCAGATTCGCCTAAAAAATCCCTGTCTTCTCATTCGCCGCTCCCCACAAATATATCAGAGCCCTACAATAAAAATACATTAAAAAATGACAACCACCACGTGCTACTCGGTCCGAATACTCTCAGCCTTCAACACATTTCAGACCACCTTCTCCTCCGCCGCCACTCGCCTGAGTTTTGTCGGAGCCAGAAAGCAGTTGAAGCCTCCCAGCGCCGCCGCTTCGTCGTCGGCGGAGATTGAGGTGTTGCAGAAGGGGATTGCTGAGTTGTATGATGAGTCCTCAGGGTTGTGGGAAGATATATGGGGTGAACATATGCATCATGGATTTTATGATCCTGATTCGTCTGTTTCGATATCGGATCATCGCCTTGCTCAGATTCGTATGGTTGAGGAGTCTCTTGCTTATGCTTATGGTTCTGGTACGTTTTTACTCTTTCGTGTTTCTTGACTATAGGCGGATAAGACCTTCGTAATTTAATGGTCTCGGAATTTTTGAATTCTTTATATATTTCTTTCTTTATATTTATATATATCTTGATTATGTACGACAGTAAGAGAGAGCATAGCTCACATAGCTTGACTAATTTGTTTTTCTATATCCTTTCTACTTTTTTTTGTCGGGATTATCTTCCATGTTACTGGTTAATTTCTGCGGGCTTTACGTTCCAATTTTGCTAGAATTTAGTGAATTTTAGCCTGTAAATTGTAGTAATATAAGATTGAAATTACAGTATGTTTGACAGCCTGTCTACAGACTTCGAGAGTGGTAAACCAAGCCATATGATATGCAGTAAAAAGGAAGTGTACGTGGGTTTAATATTATTTTTGTAAGCTTAGTTAAAATTCTCCTAAAACTGTTAAAACCTCGAGGTGTATCTTCTCATAAAAATCTAGGAGCGTTATAATACCTGTAGTACTAGGATATCAGGTATGGTTATTGATTAAGCATACAAAGTACTCCTATTAGAAATGCATTGAATTCATAACCCGGTGACTGTTGCATATATGGACACTTGTTTATTTTCGTGACCAAATGTTGTTAGCCTGTGAAGTGTACTATTGAAGTTTTGTGATTGCGGTGATAGTCAAGTTTGTAGTTGCTATCGGTTAGTCACGGTTCGAATTCTGGAAACAAGATTTCCTATTTGCTCAGTGCAAGAGTCGAGTTTTGTGCACTAGTCTAGACTTCTAACTGAATACAACATAGTGAAGCTAATTCTAACTAATAAACTATGCTTCTATCAAATTAGTTTCTTGGGTGACAAAAGAAAATAGACAACCATGGATTGCGGATTCATGCTTATACTGTATAAGAGTCCATTTTTGGTAAAACAATGTGTAGAATATTATTACCCTTATAATTCATAGTATATAGTAACATTTGCATTCAAAATTAAATGTTTTTTTCCAGCGGAGCCAGCTAAAATACCAAAAAAGATAGTTGATGTTGGGTGTGGAATAGGAGGTAGTTCAAGGTATTTAGCAAGGAAATATGGCGCTCAATGTCAAGGAATCACTCTGAGCCCTGTACAAGCCCAAAGAGCTCAAGCTCTTGCTGCAGCTCAAGGACTATCCGACAAGGTATGCTCCATCATAGTGTTAATGTGTCTTTCTAGCTTAATTTTCATGTCTATATGGAGAATGAGACTTGGCAAAAATAAAAAGGAGAAAAGATATATACTATCATAGCAAAATCAATGTTTGATCTCCCCACAAGTAGGGGAATTGTGCAACTCCGGCCAATTCTACCTGCAGTATTCACAGGCATATGCGCATCTGTGCATGCATTCTAGATAAAAGCCTACTCTATATCTTAATATCTTTTTAGGGAAAGATCACTAAATGACAGATTTCTTCCCAGAAAAGAGGGGTAGATGTGTTTGGACAATATTGAAGAATATTTACACATTTAACTACCAAAGAAAGGATACTCATTTCTAATTTTTTAGTGCACGCATATTTTACCGTGCTTTCTTAATTATCAATTGTCTGTATTCTGGTAGAATATTACTCAGGTACAATATCATTATGAACTGAAACTCAATGAGCTTCGCCATAACTCTACAAATCAAATTGTAATTACTATCTATGTAGAACATACTTTACCAAATATCAGTTTCTAATTGTTATTATACTGACCAATGAAAAATGAAATAAAGAAAAAAAAGAGTAAAAGTAGCGAAGTTTTTATCATTCGCTTCCCCTGATCATGGACCTAAACAGTTTCATCCTGTTTCTAAAAAAGTATAAGGATGGAAAAAAGGGTGACGATATTAAACATGCAGGTTTCCTTTCAAGTTGGGGATGCTCTGAATCAACCTTTTCCTGATGGAGAATTTGACCTGGTTTGGTCCATGGAGAGTGGAGAACACATGCCTAACAAAAAGAAGGTGCTTATAACACTTCAAAATTTGGATCATCTGTATTATTGCATCTTTAATTCCATTTCAGTCACAGATTGTCATTTCTGTTTTCCCTTTCCTTCTATGTAGGCATATATTATGTTTTAATGACATTATATCTTACTTCACTTTTTAAACGTGCAGTTTGTCAGTGAATTAGCCCGAGTGGCTGCCCCCGGAGCCACAATAATACTTGTTACATGGTGCCATAGAATTCTCTCCCCTTCTGAGGAGTCCTTGCGCCCGGATGAGAAAAAACTATTGGACAGAATCTGTGATGCTTACTATCTCCCAGCTTGGTGTTCTGCTTCTGATTATGTAAAATTAATGGAGTCCCTTTCTCTTCAGGTAATATTATATCTCTAGCTGACACCTGATGTTATCCCTTTCAAAACTAATTTTTTACTCCATATATCTATATTCAGATTATCAGATATCATTAAAATAGGTATATATAGTATGTTATATGCTGAATTGTATTTCTAGACAATGTGTATGTTAATGGCCCGCCTCAGTTCTGTGGCACCTCGCTTTAAAGTTATGAAGACTCTTTGAGTCCTTTAATGAACACATCCAGTGCTTCTCTCTCCTAGAGCCAAACTAATTTCGAGAATACCAAAAGATCTAAATTGAAGTAGTACTCTTAAGTCGTAACACCCTATGGTATTGAAACAGTTGGTAACTTATCTGATATGCTTTTTACTACTCCTTTGTAGGATATAAAAACTGCTGATTGGTCAGAAAATGTTGCACCATTTTGGCCAGCAGTGATAGAATCAGCTTTGACATGGAAGGGTTTCACATCGTTGTTGCGAAGTGGTAGCCATCAATCCATCATATGTTTCAATTAACTGAATATGTTTTTATCTTTTCCCGTATATGATATTTTCATTGTCGGCTTTACATATGTTGACTGCTTTTTTTTTTCTCTGAATTTCCATTCATCACTATAGGATGGAAGACAATCAGAGGGGCGTTGGTGATGCCACTGATGATTGAAGGATATAAAAAGGACCTGATCAAATTTTCTATTCTTACATGTCGGAAACCTGCATAGAAAGAGAGCTCTTGTTACCAATGAACTCTTTCTCTGTTTACCCTCTTTCGCCAGCTAGTCTTTAGAATCGTGCTTGGGAAAAATTGTAGTATGATAGCTAATGCTCAATAAACACACGCAACTTTACAGGGCCCCTATATTTGTTTAGTACTGTTTATTTAAGTAGAGGCAACAACTAAGTATGCATTGTTCTACAGCTACATGTAGGGACAAGGCGAAAATGCTTTAAGTGGACATGTAACGATAAAGTGCCTATATTTTCTGTTTCATTTTTTTCCCGGTGGGAAGCTTCGGAAGTGTGTTCTATGCTTCTCTCTTCCCGTTCTTGGAATTTGATTTATCAACAGGTTGTGTTTGTTTAATGGGATTGTACCGCGACTACTAGCTGATTTACTACTATTTCTTTTATATTTCATCATAGAGTTATTTTGTCAAGAACATTATCCAGCATTTTAGTGAGACTATAGCACCGCGGTGATTCTCAACAAGCATAGCTCCTAGTGCAGTGATTCTCAAATGATTTAGATTTCAGTAGAGAGATATTCTTCCTACTTCATCGATTTGAAAATCTATATGTTGGTTGGTGTTCTATGTTTTAACACAAGTTAACAATTTGATTACAAAATATAATGTTGTGTTAATATTTCAAAGGCCGTGTAGGTTGAGAGCCAAAAAAGAAGGTTACTTTAATAGGGGTTTCTTTAAACAGGTCTTTTGTGAGACCTAACAAATCTTCTGGGGACGCAGCTGGAGAAAAACCAGAGGACCAGATGTGAATAAAGCACATGGTAGATAGAACCAAAAATTCTTTTTTGCCCATTCCATGAACCAAGTTCATAAAACACAATCAAAACAAATATATGTAAGTAGAAAATTGATCCTAGATATGTTGACAAAAGTTGGTCAAGCGGTGTTGGCCAATTGAGCCAAAAGAGGTTAAAGAGCAAATGATGAGCCCTTTATATTTGGACTTTCTAATATATAATTGACATTTGTGAAAGCCAAACAAATGTAACAAAATTGTCAAATTTTCATCACTTCTAATCCCAAAATGTAATAGAGAACAAATAAATCTTGCGTAGATGGATTATTGTATGACTTTTGAATATTTGATTTCTTAAAATTTTGGAAACCACAAAATTATTTTATTTATTTTTTATTATTTTAAAGTTCAAAAATTACTTATTTGAATTTTATAGAAATATTAAAAAAAATTGTATGAGCAACACATATATAAAATAACGTTTTTTCACAAGACAGAAGATGATTGGGCGTTTTTTGGATGAAACAGAAAATATAATATAACGTTTTTGGTTAAAAGATAATTTGGCAGAACGCTAAACGATCTAGCATTTTATTACATAATATTTTGAAGTGTTATTTTGAATTATTTTTCTTTATATTTGTCCATTTTGAGCTTTTTTTTTTGTCAATGGCCCATATCCCATATAAGGCAACACCTTTAATCATACAACTTAATTAACTTTGTTACCAATTTATTCGAAATCTGTGATGCGTGAGCAGATCTCATACAACTTAATTAACTTCGTTTCAGTTTTTTGACTATTACAATTCCAACTCTTTGGGATGCTTGGAAACCTGTGATGCGGGAGCAGATCTTGGAAGATAGGCTCGAGTTTGGATTTATTTTCATAATTCTAGGGTTTTATATTAAGCTTATGTCCTTTTAGTTTGACTGTATGTTAGTTTTGTTGTAATTATAGATATTGTGTACTTTTAAGTACAAATTTTTCTTGGTTCTCTGATTCTCTAACATATTTATTCGATTAAATCGAATTCACTGGCGTGATTCCTCCCCCTACCTTAAGGTGTTATTCTCGGTTAATCCGAATATTTTGTTAGATTTTTTGAAGTTCCATTGTTCTTCATCTTGTACTTTTTTTTATGAATTTTCCTCAAATGTTGTAATTTTCAGAATGTGAATTTTTCTCTTGTTCCATGAGACAAGTTTGCTTTCTTGATAATGATATTGTACCTCTCATGTTTTCCCAGCTCTTTTAAGTAAAAAAAATAATGATAATAACTTCGTTACAGGAAAAAGGATCAAAATTTTTTATACTATTTCACAAGAAAAATAAAGAGTTTTAAAGTAAGTTTCTAGTAGATACATAATTCTCCTTATGCGTCATAATCTGATTTGTTATTTTATCAAATGTGCCAATTTAAAAATGTAACAATTTTTTGACAACATTTAGCTTTTTAAAATTTATTTATGTTTTTTTGACAAATATGTAGATTTATATTATATAAATATTCCTATTAGAAAAATATTCAGTTCGCTTGTAAAAAAGAAAAATCAAACATAAAAAGTTCGTTTAAAAGTTTGCAATCTCTCAGTCGCCATTGTGTCTGAATCCCAGACTCTCTGGTCGAGGTATTCTCCTCCCTTTGAATTGTCATTGTTTTTTACTTGTATACTTCTTATATTGCTTGTTTTTCTTAGTGAATTACAGTGTGTATGTGTGTGTTGAATCTATCTTTGTGCAATTAAGATATGCTGCTGCCTGCTTGTAATTATTTACTTGTTTGTTCTTCAATAACCCTAATTGTTTTTCACTTGTATGCTCTTATATTCACTAGTTTGTGTATAGCTTATAGCATGTCGTAAGTAGTTAGCTTCGATTCCACAGTCTGGTTGTGTGCCTGGCTGCCTGTTAATGTAACACTCTATTTACCTCTCTCGGGTTTCCGTTAGCCAATATATATCGTAGTCAATTGCCGAAACTAATAACGATTGTGGTCCAGAGCAAAGGTTTTCGAGAATTTGCACGTATTAGGTATGATTTGAATAAGGAAACTTTAGTATTATTTCTAACTAATTAATGAAATATTGGCGTATTTATTAGGGGGTTTGATATTTTAAAGATGCTGCCGACCGATTCAGCTAAGAGATTGTCTTTTAAGCGTAATGTAAGTGATGGAGATTTGGTTATTGTATACGAAAGGCATGATAACATGAAGGCGATTAAAGTATGTGAAAGTGCAGTGCTGCAAAATCGTTTTGGTGTGTTCAAGCACTCAGATTGGATTGGGAAGCCATTTGGTTCAAAGGTTTTTAGCAACAAGGGTGGGTTTGTTTACTTGTTGGCCCCGACTCCTGAGCTATGGACATTGGTTCTGAGCCATAGGACCCAAATTCTTTATATTGCGGACATTAGCTTTGTCATTATGTATTTGGAAATAGTTCCAGGTTGTTTGGTACTTGAGTCGGGAACTGGGAGTGGATCTTTAAGTACCTCGCTTGCAAGAGCGGTAGCTCCTTCTGGACATGTCTACACATTTGACTTTCACGAGCAAAGGGCTGCTTCTGCTAGGTAAGAAATTTCGCCATATGTTGCATAGCATCTTTATGCTTTGCTATTTTTTGATCATTTAATGTGTCGGTATCTTTCTCAAGGCAAAGATTTTAGTGCCACTATCCGTCCAATCATGTTGTAGTTGTAGGCGTTAGTGTTGATTTTTCTGCTGAAATACCCTTGGAAGAACGGTAGTAGGTCTATGCTATCCATTTGCTAGTTAAAAATACATTTGCTCATATAAAGCTTTGATAATAGACAACTTAGTCCTTCCTAAATTCTAATCAACATTTAGCGTTAGAATCAACATTGTGCAGGAAGGTTTTTAAGGTTAATAAGCAAGGAGTCGGTTGTCATACAACATTCTTGTATAGTTGTATTTGGTTGTAATCATTATAGGTGTAGAGAGCGAATCTCTACTATCACGTGCTGATTGTCGAAAGAACAACTGCCAACCAATAGACACAAAAAGGAAGAATGTTAGGACCCAAGGAATAGCGTTCATGGCGGAGGTGGTGGCGTCCCAAAGGACTCTGAACCATTTTAAGCTAATACTTCTAGGAAGGCTGTTATATTATGTTCAATGGCCGCCTAAACTTTTTTGAACTGCAGAATTGAATTTGACTTGGTTCCTGTTCTTAGCTCTAAGTTCAGTATTCCAAACAATTTCAGAATGCTTGAATTAATTCTATCGATTTTCTGTCTAAACTGTGTCAACTCTTTTCAAGCTTCTTCAAGTTACGTTGATTTCTTTGTCTCAAAGTTTTTTGTTCTTCTGTCTTCATTTTTCTGTGAGTAAGTTATTTTAACTTGTTAACGTGGTATTATTATATTGTCGACTATCAGTTACATAAATTTAGTGCACATTCCATTTACTGAACTTGATTCAACATGATTGACATATCAGAGGATGACATAGTTTTGGTATATGTATGATTCTTTTTATAGGGAGGATTTCGAAAGGACAGGATTAAGTAGTTTGGTCACAGTGGGAGTAAGGGATATTCAGGGTGAAGGGTTTCCAAATGAATTTACTGGTAAAGCAGATTCTGTATTCTTGGATTTGCCTCAACCTTGGTTGGCTATTCCTTCTGTTGGAAAAATGTTGAAACAAGACGGGATTTTGTGTTCTTTCTCGCCATGTATTGAGCAGGTGCAGCGTTCATGTGAAACTCTTAGATCAAATTTTACTGGTAAAGCATTTTCACATCCCTCTTTTTGCATCTTCACATAATTTTTTGGCCTGCTTATTTCTTATTTTATTGCCATCATTAGTATTACAATATTATAGTTTTTTCCTATACGATCTCAAATGGTTATAATTTACTTACCTTCTACTCATTTGTGCAAAAGTTTGTGCTGCTTATCTGCATTGTTTTACTAATGGCGTGTGGGTTTTGGATTTGTGTAGATATAAGAACATTTGAGGTGCTTCTTAGAACATATGAAGTTCGAGAAGTTAAAATGAACAGCTTCCAAGGTGATGAAGATTGTTCCATTGAGTTCCCTCCTCGCAAGAGAAGACACCATCCAACTGAAGAAAGCAATGAAATCGAAAATTCTAGTCCACCAGTTGTCATGGCTAGGCCATCTGGTGAGTCAAGAGGTCACACTGGTTATTTGACCTTCGCTAGATTAAAATGTGTGTTGTAAACCAGTCGTCCGGGGTTTGTTTCTCTGTGGTTATTTGTCCATGCACTTGTTTTCGATTTGTAATGTTCACTGTAGGAATAGGTGCAACGTGCAAGTGACTTTTTGAAATCGTGAGAGTAGAATTTCTAATTTTTTAACTTCGACACGGGATAGTTCTACCATCTAGTCTCTACAGGGCCCTTGCATTGCATCGGTGATTACCGATTAAGCTTGATAAGAATATTTGTGCCAGTTACATTTGTACTGGTAATGTTTGTTTAGGATTGACCCTGTATCATGGTCCAGTGGATCAGGTCCACGTCTTTTAGTTCATGTATTTTTAGTATTTAACTTCCGGAAGTAATTCTTTTTGCACATTAAATTATTTCTGGCATTTATTCCGTCCTTTCCTTGGGTATTATATAATTGAGTAGAAATGAACTTGGTACTTTTCTACAACGGACAAAACTCACTGTTTTTTCCTTTATTATAATTTTTTAAGGAATTTATGGTAAATTATTGTAATTTGCATTTTTGATAGAGATTGAAGAAACTAGTTTTGGAAGTTACAAAAATTCCTAATGGCATAATCATCCAACACAAACCTATATGAAAAATGTTAATAATGCTAAGGTTTATGATTTTATTTTTTTAAAAAAAATAATATGTTCCAATATGAAAACTAGCCAATGTAACTAGTAGCATCCTCGAAATAAAACTAAAATTTAATAGACATATTTTATGTCTAGTCAATTTAGTAAGCTAGGAAAATTACTGCCCATTGGAGTGCTCTTATTATACTAGTAGATATAGGGTTAAATATCAATATAGTGACACAAGTGAAAGTTATATATCACTTTAGTCACTCAAGTTATCGGGGACTCGTATGCACCACTCTAGTAATAAATAATGACATTGTCGTTAAAATTGCTAATTTGACTAACAGAAAAATATTGACTTTAACTGTTGGTGTAGTGACTTTAAAATAAAAACATATATATCTCCTATTTATATATCATTTTCTTAAGTTTTTAAATTATGAACCCCAAAACTCAAACATTAAATATTTTAAAAAATTTATATTCATATACTCAAATTCAAGTTAATGTAATTGTTATTTTTCCATGATTTTGCATTGATTGTCAGGCTTGTAGTATCTTGATCTTTAAAAAAAATATTTATATACGGTATATGCGTGTATATCATCACAAGAAATTCATTAAAATTTTGTATTTGTAATTTACTATCAAAGTATAAGTTATTTCTTATTCCATTACCTCTCAAAGCTATATGTCCCAAAGGATTATTGCCATATATAAGATATTACTTAGAAACACTATTAATAGTTTAAAATTTATTAAATTAAATTTATTTTTAAAATTTATTAGCTATTTATATAAGAATATTTGTTTAAAACTTTTATAATTTTGTGAACTGAGATTTATAATTAAAAAGCTTAAATTTTCAATTTTAGAATAAAATTTGAAAGTTTGTGTGAATTTAAATAAAAAGATTAATAAAAAAATAAAATAAAAAGATTAAGAATTTAAAATAAAAAACAAAGATTAAGATTGATATCGAAAATTTGATTTCCTTTTATAAAATTGATTAAAATTGATATCAAAAATCTGATTTCCTTTTATCATAAATTTATTTTTTTTAAAAAAATTGATACCAAATATTTGATTTCTTTTTATAAATTAAAAACAAAAATTAAGATTTAAATTAATAAACGCCATTTTTGAAATTAAAATAATATTTGATTTTCTCTATATATTTTTAAAAGAAAAACAAAGATTTTAAATTAAAAGATAATTATTTATTTTACAAAAAAAATTAACCTGTTAAAATTTGAAAAGAATATTTAATATGTAATTCTTTTTAAATTATACAATCACCAAGTCACTGTTCAATATTGATATAGTTGCTAACAAGCAGCCACTAACAAGCTGACAGCGCATACTTTTACAAAGATGTAATCCGGGTCAACTCTCTGTTAATATTTTCCCACTCAATAATTCCAACTAACGGGCTCTATCATTACTCGTTACTAGAATGGTGCATATGAGTCCCCGAATTGAGTGAGTAAAGTGAGAGTAAAGTGATATATGACTTTCAATTAGGTGATTATATTGATATTTAATCCAGTAGATATAGTCATATAGTGATGTTGCTGGAGTTTGTTCTTCTCTGCTATAATGCATACGTACTGTGTTCTGCCTTCTGCTATAAATGTATTACTTGGCAGCAAAAAGAAAAAAAAAAGAAAAGAAAAGAAGCAGTCCTAAATATATCAGAGAAATGGCCTCACGCTCTCAGTTGCATGGAAACCGGCAAAAGAGTGTAATGCAAATGATATTCACATATAATTTCTCTCGTGACATCCTGTAAAGGGAGCGGAGATACCACTACACCAACGTGTTGGGTATATATTTTAACCGCTTATTCTAAACTTATATAATAAAACATAAAATTGTAAACAATTTGATAGCAGTTGACAACAAACTGGAACATATCATTCATTTGAAATTAATTCTCAAGGTAAATTTAAAAGTTGTTGCCTTGCGAGAACAAAGGCAAAACTCCGAAGAATACAGACAGTATTCTCATCATAAATAAAGCCTGAACAACAATAAAATAACCTCTGGGACTTGCACCTACCAACTGAAATTTGATAACTAGCACAAAATAAACATAAATTTAGAGAGTTTAGGCGCTGCACGTGGAGTTAAGAAACATTAAGTTCAGTTGCAGCAATATAGCAGTGATCATTCCACCTCGGAGAATAACTGCTTCACTTTGCATTGACGAGCTTGCGACGGACGAATTTGGCTGCATCAACCATGGCCTTAAGGGCTAACTTCACTTCAGCATACTTGCC